>JAJHUR010123683.1:0-25659 GCA_027495735.1 Lutjanus campechanus | reverse complement strand
AGATACATCGGCTGGTGGAGGTTCTGGTCCATGAAAACCAGAACAGCAATGCCCACATTTGCAACAATTATAAACACGTAGCAGAAAAAGAAGAAGAGGAAGACAGGGTAGGTGGACTCCTCTGAGACGTTTAACCCCTCCAGCTGGAGGGTGAAGCTGTTGTACGTGTAGTTTTCCATCAACCTGAAAGAACAAAACGATGCTCTTACTGTCGAATGCAGCGTCTGGATAAAACAACACAGACATCAATGACTGTGATATCAAACACAACAGAAACGTTCTCTCCGCTGTGTGAAGTGTCAGGTTAATTATTCAAATCATTGAATTGTTGTAACAATGAAAGAAGTGAATGTTTTTCCTTGACAGAATGATTTAAAAAAGATGAGTGATACCTCCTGTGAGGGTCTGTGGTCTCCATCAGTCGTCACTTTCTTGTTTCCTTCAGTGACCTGGTGGTAAGAGCCACCGACACGAGCATCAAACCAGATGTTCTCTGTTACACTGTTTTATAGACATGATATTAACTTAAGGGAATTCAGTTAGCATTAATGTCTGATGCAACTGTGGCCCAAGAAGGTTTGTTGTTTGTTGTTGCCAAGGGTTCATGTGATGATCATAATACTGATAATAATTATTCCTGTTGTTATCGTTATTATTGGTGTTAATATTGAATATATTCTGATTATATCACAATATGTAGTGTAATTCAGGAGATGGTTTATAGTGTAATATATTATGTCACATTATATGAATTGACAGCTGTATTTTTATAACATTACTGACATTTGAATGACAGCGCCATCTGTGCAGTGTATGTTTTTATACAATGTTTTTTTTTTTAATGTTGTAATGTATGTATTGTTATGTGTATGTGTTGTATATATTTTATGCTCCAGTGTAAGAACAGTGGCACCATTGGCTGCAGCTCATGAGGATACTAACAGGAGTGAACAGTGGAAGTTACCCAAAAAGACGCAGGACTCAAGTTTAATAATTTGTTCACTTCACAAATATTCAATAAAAATTATGATGTAAAATGTAATAAATGAGTAAAACTGGCAACATACACAAGTAACAGTTTAATAAATAAAAACATAAGAAGGATTTTTTTTTTAAAAAGTCTCCCTTTGTGACACTGGTCAGTCAGTTTATCTGCCAATCTGGTTACTCTGCACTCTCACAGTCTGCTTTCTGTCGTCCTCCATGCTGCTGCCCCACACACTCGTGGAACGTATCCAGTTGAAGTGGTTCCGGCGTCTCGTAAGGATGCCACCTTGTCACCTCCCTAGGGAGGTGTTCCAGGCACATCCAGCTGGGAGGAGGCCACGAGGCAGGCCGAGGACTAGCTGGAGGGATTATATCTCCATCCTGGCCCGGGAACACCTCGGGATCCCCCAGTCAGATCTGGTTAATGTGGCTGGAACTGTTACCTCCAAGACCCAACTTAGGATAAGCAGTTGAAGATGGACGGATGGATGGATGCCCCCCCCCCCCAATTTTCCAGTGTCTGCTGTTCTGCCCGTATCCCGCAGGAAAACAACATGGGGTTCTGCATGGGTTCTCTCTGGGTACTCTGGCTCCCTCCCACAGTGCAAAGACATACAGCATGTTAGGTTAGTTGGTGACTTTAAATTGTCCACAGGTGTGAATGTGAGTGCGAGTGGTTGTCTGTCTGTGTGTGTCGGCCCTGAGATGAACTTGTGACTTGTTCAGGATATCCTGCCTCTGACAGCTTGACCCATCAAGGGTGAGTGGTTACAGACAATGGATGGACATGAATTACCATGTATTAATAATGTATTATTCCTTATTACCTTTGTAACCCACATGAAATATCGGGCTACTAAACCCATAATTGTCATTTAGAGGTGTAGCTACATGTTGTTCCCACAAGGGGGCGCATATAGGCTGCACACCTGAAATGCTTAGTGAGCTACGTGAGCTCCTCCTGTCACCCCCGCGGCGGTACTCCCTCTAACGGCAGACGGGTTGAGAACATGTAAACAAAACGGAACTTTCCTGGTATGAAACGCCATGAAATAATTATAAAAGCTGGATTATACTCATGTAACAAGTTGCTCTTTTACTCGAGGTCCAACTGTGACCGAGAGGGAGACAGCAGCTCCTGTCGAGTAATTCAAAACTCTGGTGATCTCTGCTAGTCTGTTGTTGTTAGCTACCGTCAAGAGAAACTGTGTTGCTAAGCTAATTGCTAAGCTAACTAATAGCTTACAGTGTAGGCCTAAGGCATCACGTGTGTCTAACTGTTATATGCTAATCGCTAAGATAATCGCTAACTCTGGCTAATGGAGCTGCTGATACTGTGTCAAAACTTTAAAGGACCATTACACTGTTTTTTGACATTGTAAACATTATGTTTTAATTAAGTTTACATACTTAGTGTTTTGTAATATCATTAAATGGTAGTTTAATTGATTTTGGTTACTAAATGTATATGTGAGATGAATCATAAATAACATTATAGTTCATTTTCCTGTTTTAGTAAACACAGTATATAAAAGATTAAAGGAACATCTTAATCTCTTTTATATACTGTGTAATAAAATACTAATAAAGTTATTAGTCCCACAGTGGGGAAATTTATAGTATTACAGCAGCAAAGAGCAAAAATAGAGAAACACCAATTCAAGACGATAAATAGCAACAAGCAATATAAATAATAATATATTTTAAAAATAATAACAAAGACTAAACTAAAATGGAAAAAGCTCAGCAGTGAGCAGGAGCTACTGTAACAAGCTGCCACTAGTTCGGCGCCATTTGAAAAATGGATAAATACAGAAACAAAACTCATATAAACGTTAAATCATTAATTGTTTTGACTGAAGGAAAAACTTGCTGTACATAATTGATTACCAAGGTTCATGTAATATGTTAATGTTTATAAAAAGAGCCATTTGTTGTTAAAACATGGTAATACATTTAATTGTCATACAAGTACATCCTGAATTGTTGGTTATACACTATATGATGTTTTGAAAGAGAAAAGAAGTTAATGAGATCTCGATGTTGACACAATAAGAGAAACAGATAACTTAGTGTCCTTCACTATTTGTGTCGGTTGTTTTTTTATGTGACCAGACAGAACTAAAGGAACATTGATGGCGAGCCCAGCCCGAGACCCTGTGGATGATTGGTGAGATGGTGTTGGCCAACCCTAGAGGACATCTCCTTTGATCGATACCTTCTTTCGTTGGAGTACAGATAAGACTACACTCACTAGATATCCTACCCGGGTAGCAGCAGTATGTAGTAGTGACTGACACTTGCCACAGGCAAAACAATCAACGACTTTGAACTGAACTCTGAACTTTTCAACTCAAACACTTCATTGGAGGGTTCTCACTTCCAAAGGAGGGACTATTTCTTTTGATTTTCACATTTAATTTATTTATCTTACTTTTTTCATTCTTTTACAAAATTAAAACTTTCTTTTGTATTTGTTTGATAATTTTGTGACGCAATAAAACTGTCACTGTTCAACTATACCATAACTCTCTCAGAGTTATTCAAGGCTGACAGTTCATTGGACCTAGCTAGATGTTAGTGTCTTATTCCTGCTTCCTGTTAGCACTAGGGACGCTACACCTTCATTAATCAACTGTAAAACTGTAATAATATGATACCATTCTCTCTGCTGGGTACCCTCCCCTTGCTCTGTCTGTACACACAAGACATTCACAAAAACCCACAAAAGCCGACTCTTGGTAAATGTAACCCTCAGCATTTACCTTAGCACGGCCGCTGCAGACTCTCTACACCTCCCCCCCTTTTTTTTATGTTGTTAGTGGAGTGTTGTGCAGAGAGAAGGAGGCACCAGACGGACGCAGGTTTCAGGATTTTGGTTTGAGACCTTGGCTGCACTTTATTTCACAGTAACACTCTTCATCTCTGCTGCCTGCTGTCACAGTGGCTGGCTTCATCACCAAGTGAAAGTAAACTTTTTAGAAACGAATCTGTTTAAAAAAATAATAAATTTCTTATTTAACAAAAATAAACAACATAAAGTGTATCACATGAAAATCAATCACTGTCAAATTAAATTAGAGTTCTGAGAGGTATAAATTGCCAACATAAGATTACATTTTCAAATAGAGAACTAAGTAAACAGAAAAGTGATGCTCCATCCTGTCAATTTTTACAGAATCAGTCATCTACTCGTACGCAGCATGCTAACCACGCTCAAAGCCACACCTCACTAAACTTATTAGACGGTTACAAACATGGTTAATTATCACTCAAAACCATGGCGGACATTAACCTGACATGTAACACATGAACAGGTGAACAGAATGGGTGGGTTTAGTGCTGATATTCAAACATAACGCAGGACGCTGTTACAATGCTTACCTCGTGGGGAAGGTAGAAGTAAACTTTGAAAAACATGGCGACCTACACAGAGCAAATCACAAAGCTACGGTCCCCTGGAAGGGACAAACAGAGTGAATTGCCAAGTATGTGGATTAGACAGTGTAACAGTGGCACCTTGTGGCAGGTAGGTAACTGCCTTACATAAACATCTTGTTTTTATTGATAAATGTGCAAAAAAAAGACCTTGGAAACAAACTTTATAACAGTGGCAAAACCTTCTTGAATTCAATAAATGTAGACAAAAGTTTCTTTATCTCGTTGGACTGCATGCCATAAATAATGGGGTTGAGGCTGCCGGGGATGATATGGTACAAAATAGCAGCGAGTTTTCTGTCATCAGAGTACTGAGGGAATCGATGCAGAGTAATGATCGACATTCCACTCAGCAACATAATCAAATACACCACCAGGTGAGTGCTGCAGGTCTTCAGGGCTTTACTGTTCAAAGACTTGTTCTTACTGGTCAGACAGACCACAGTAATCTTAGTGTAGGTGAGAACCATGCTGCCTATAGAACCTGTGAAGAGAACCACAGTGAAAGTGAGGCCGTAGACATTATTAATGAACACACTCTCACAGGAGAGTTTAAACAGTGCAGCATTATCACAGTAAGGGCTTCTTATGAGAGTTCTGCATCTGCTTAACCGTAAAGTCAAACCAAGCAGAATCCCAACCAGAACAAAGGCCACGCCCCAGGCAGAAACTGTCAGCTTCATCAACATTTTATTGGTCATTATGGCAGCGTAGCGCAGGGGATTGCAGATGGCAGCGTATCTGTCAAAGGCCATGATCATGAGCACAGTGTGAGCGGTGGTACTGAACATGTGTGTGGTGAAAGCTTGAACGACACACTCGTAATAACTGATGAGACGCTCGGAGGGAGGCCGCAACATGTCTACGAGCAAACGGGGAACCAGGATAGAGTTTCCAAGGATGTCATTGACTGACAGGTTGCAAAAAAGCAGATACATCGGCTGGTGAAGGTTTTTATCCATGAACACCATAAGAGTGATGCCCACATTTGCAATAATTATAAACAAATAGGAGAAAAGGAGAAAAAGAAACACAGGGTATGTAGAATCCTTTGAGACGTTTAACCCCTCCAGCTGTATTGTGAAGCTGTTGTACGTGTAGTTTTCCATCAACCTGAAAGAACAAAACAATGCTGTAATGACCTGGCAATCAGAGATCATCAATCATCATCAAGTCACTCAACTAGTATACACCTAACCACAACAGAAACCTGCAGTGTTTCCCAGTTATAGGTTTTAATTTAAATATCCCAGAATGGATGGTGCATCATTTCTTGTTGTTGTTGTAGTTGCTTGTTCTTAAATCTGTCTGCAGGGAATCTCAGGTTCAGGTTCAGGATATTTAATGTGAGAGTAGTAACACTGAAAACTAAATAAGTTAATGCTCTGTACATACATTTTTACTTTCTTTAGAACTCGTGACAATATAACAATTGTGAGGAAATTGTTATATTATATCGGAGATCAGTTTCTGAGAATTTGATGATTGCACAAATAAATGAAAATTATCAGCCCTGTCCAGATTCTAAGACATCACAGTTTCTTCTACTATGAAAACTAATTCACAGAAGTTCCACAGATCATTAAAGTAGAACAATGAATGCTGAAGATGTATAAGTGCATACTTAACACGTTTGACTTTGATCAGACATTGTGACAAAAAAAGAACCAGCTTATTGTACATCAATAATACCTACTTTGAACGTCAGTCTCTTGGCTTCTCTGTCATGTGACTCCCTGCTCATTGCTGGTATGTTCACCAGCTCAAATAAAGATCTCAATCTCTGTTACAATGTTTTATAGATTTGATTTTATCTGTAGGGAAATCAGTTATTCTTACGTTGTGTAACGTGTGATTGAGGGCGTAGAATTTGGTGGGACAGCACAGCAACAAATAAACAGCATTCAAAATAATTAATAATTACTATCATTACTGTGCAACAACAACAATAACGATAATAAAACCGCAAAATATGATAGATTTATAGATTTAGAATTAGATAGAATAATATATTAATGCTTTTACCAAAAATTATAATGAATAATGATAGTGATAGTAATAACCCCATTTGAAGTGTAACTGTATACCTATATATACACATATACACAAAAGAATACCAAAAAAAAAAAAAAAAGGAATAAAGTTGTAATAATGAAGTAATACCCATTAGTTATAATTATGTTGCGGCGGTGGGGGGTGAGGTCAAACTGCACCAGTGGGTGGGCCAGCTCTGAAACCAAATTACTGGAGAGGTGCTGAATGTTCTCCTTTTCTGCCCAGATTGTGAAGTGCCACACAGGTGTGGGGATACTCACAAGCCCCTGGAGAATGAGAGGGTCACCTCTGCAACTACAAGCAATATTTTATAGATTATCTTCTAATCGAACAATCTGTAACTCTTAACATCCATCCATCTTCAACTGCTTATCCGAAATCGGGTCACAGAGGTAACAGTTCCAGTTCCCCAGACTTCCCTTTCCCTGGCTACATTAGCCAGCTGTGACTGGGGCATCCTGAGGCGTTCCTAGGCCAGAGAGGACATATAATCCCACCACCTAGGCCTGGGTCTGCCCCGTGGCCTCCTCCCAGCTGGAAGTGCCTGGAACACCTCCTTAGGGAGGCGACCAGGTGGCATCCTTGCTAGATGCCCAAATCACCTCTACGGACTCCTTTCTACGCAAAGTAGCAGCGGCTCCTCATGGATGACTGAGCTTCTCACCCTGTCCCTAAGGGAGATGTCAGCCTCCCTCCTGACAAAACCAATATCGGCCGCTTGTATCTGTGATCTCGTTCTTTTGGTCATGACCCACCCTTCATGACCACAGGTGAGAGTAGGAACGAGGCCTGACTGGTAGATCGAGAGCTTTGCCTTCTGGCTAAGCTCTCTTTTTGTCACAATGGTGCGGTAAAGCGAACACAATACCGCTCCTGCTGTTCCGATTCTCCAGCCCATCTCACACACCATGTTCCCCTCATCCGAGAACAAGACACCAAGATACATGAACTCCCTCACTTGGGTTAAGGACTCGTTCCCCACTCGGAGTAGACAATCTATCAGTTTCCTGCTGAGAACCATGGCCTCAGACTTAGAGGCGCTGATCCTCATTCCAGCCACTTCACACTTGGATGCAAACTCATCCAGTCAGTGCTGGAAGTCACTTTCCGATGATGCCATCAAAACCTGCAAAAAAGCAGCTTTGTAATCCTCAGGCCCCTGAAGTGCAAACCCTCCCTTCCGTGACTATGCCTCAAGATCTTGTCCATGAATATAACGAACATGATTTGTGATGAAGCGCAGCCCTAATGGAGGCCAACCCTCACTGAGAAAGAGTCTGACTTACTACTGAGAACCCAAACACAGGTCCTATCTTGGGTGTACAGAGATTGGATGGCCCTGAGCAGTGGCCCCCTCGCCCCATACTCCCGCAGCACCTCCCACAGTGTCTCCCGAGGAACCCGATCATACGCCTTCTCCAAATCCACAAAACACTTGGTTGTACATACTCGCAGGCCCTGAGAGTGAGAAACTGGTCTGCCACTATTGTCCTGACTCTCCTCTCCAGCACCTTAGAGTAAACTTTCCCAGGGAGGATGGATAATGGGATGCCTCTATAATTGTCACACACCCTCTGGTGCCCTTTCTGAAAAGGGCAACCATCACCCCAGTCTGCCACTCTTTGGGCACTGCCCCAGACTTCCACACAGTGTTGAAGAGATGTGTAATCCATGACAAACCCTCAACACCCAAACCCTTCAGCATTTCTGGACGGATCTCATTAATCCTTTGGGCTTTGCCACTGTGGAGTTGTTTGACTACCTCCAAGGAAATTGACGCTGATCCCCCATCATCCTCCAGCTCTGCCTCTACCATTGGGTTAATTGGGTTCAGAAGTTGCTCAAAGTGCTCCTTCCACTGCCGGATTACCTCCTTTGAAGTCCACAGCGTCCCATCCTTGCTATATACAGCTTGGATGGTTCCCCATTCCCCCTCCTGAGGTGCCAAACGGTTTTCCACAAGTGTCTGTGAAGGTTCTCAGTCATACAGGTCATGGTATTCGTAGCAAGGTTTGTCGTAGGCAACTGGAGTTCTTGAAGACGTTTCGCCTCTCATCAAAGAGGCTTCTTCAGTTCTGACTGACTGGTTTGGGAGTTCAGGTATTAAACCACTGTGTGGTCGTTAACACCTAGAGGGGGCATGTGTCTCAAGTGCCCCCCTTCCATTGTGTGGACCTTGGGTTTCACCTGGGGGGAGGTGTGAATGAGAGTCAAGTGCTTTGGTGCCAACTGAAAGGCCTTCTCCATGGCTTCTCCGAACTCCTCCCACACCTGCTGCTTTGTCTGTGTCATGGCCAATGCTGCTGTCCTTCAGGTCTGTCGATACCTTGCAACAGCTTCCAGAGTCCCCCGAGATAACATATCCCGGAAGGCCTTCTTCTTTAGTTGTACAGCTTCCCTGACCAGCAGTGTCCACCACGATGTTTGAGAGTTGCCACCCCTTGAGGCACCTATGGCCCTGAGACCACAGCTCTCAGCCACAGCTTCAGCAATGGATGTTTTGAACACTGACCACTATGGTTCAATGTTCCTAACCTCCTCAGGGATGCCAGAAAAGCTCCACCAGAGGTGGGAATTGAAGGTCTCTTGGACAGAGGCCTACTCCAAACGTTCCCAATTCACCCGCACCACACGTTTGGGCTTGCCAGATCTGTCCAGAGGCTTCCCCTGCCACCTGACCCAACTCACCACCAGATGGTGATCAGTTGACAGCTCAGTCCCTCTCTTCACCCAAGTGTCCAGTACATACGGCCTTAGATCAGAGGATACGATAACAAAATCTATCATTGACCGTCGGCCAAGGGTGCTCTGGTACCACGTAATCCTTATGCTTGCACATTGTGTTCATAATGGACAGTCCATGACTAGCACAGAAGTCCAGTAACCAAAGCCTGCTTGGGTTCACATCAGGGAGGCTGCTCCTCCCAATCACACTCCTGTAAGTGTCTCCATCATTGTCCACATGAGCGTGAAGTCTCCTAGTAGGACTACAGAGTTCTGGAGCCCCATGCAGGAGTGTTCAGGGTCTCTAAGGAGGCTGAATACTCTGAACTGCTGTTTGGTGCATAAGCACAGGCAACAGTCAGAGTTTTCCCCACCATAAACCTTATGTGTAGGGAAGCGACCCTCTCATCCACTGGGGTGAGCTCCAACATAGCTGCACTCAGCCGGGGGCTTGTGAGTATCCCTACATCCCCCTGGCGCCTCACACCCTATGAAACTCCGGAGAAGAAAAGAGTCCAACCCCTATCCAGGAGTACGGTTCCGGAGCCGAGGCGTTGGCTGAAAAAAAATTATGTATGCTACTGTCATCGCTTGGGCGTAGACGAACTGCAACGAAATGGGACACTACTCTGCTACAAATTATAACAAGCTGAAGTTACACCATACCAGCACACAGTCAGGGAGTAATATTTACATGCATGCTGGCCTCA
Source organism: Lutjanus campechanus (assembly GCA_027495735.1). Taxonomy (NCBI): domain Eukaryota; kingdom Metazoa; phylum Chordata; class Actinopteri; order Lutjaniformes; family Lutjanidae; genus Lutjanus; species Lutjanus campechanus. The sequence continues at coordinate 15,745 of JAJHUR010123683.1, read as the reverse complement.
GTATAGCACTATGTTACTTTGCATGTTGTTATATGAGTAGGGTGGCTCCTTTAAGAGACAGGACAGTGCATGTGTGTGTGCATGATGTGTGTGGACAAGTCAGAACTAGCAGTTGATATGAGTGACAGTGAATGCAGCAGAGCAGAGAAACTGATTTGCAGTGACCAGTGAAAGTGGTCAGTTTTAGCGGAATACGTGTCGTATAAGCTACAGTGTGTGTGTGTGTGTGTGTGTGTGTGTGTGCTTGTAGTTTGTGCATGTTGCATACTGCGTCTGCTTGCTACTCTCTGCTTTCAGCTACTGCAGCCAGCTAGCCCTCTTCACACGGGGTGAAAAGAGGAGCCGAGTCCATAAGTCCCCTGCTGCTGGAACACGGCCTTTGTGGCCACACATGGTAACTGGGTACCCTGCAGTCCCAGGCTAAACTGTAGGGGATCTTTGAGCAGCAGTGGACCCTAGAGATACAATGCGCAGGCCCACCTTTGAACCACTGTCCTATTAATGGGCAAATAGAATGAACAGATGGGGCTTATCAGCCGTGAACGACAGCGCATCTAGAGGGAGATGACTGAACAAAAACCATGTGTGCTGCTCACACCTGGCTCTGTGCCAAGTAAAGAGCAGATGAGGGCTTATGCTGCAAACGGCCAGAGCACGGCTGCAAGGAAATCTGCCCCACAATCCTCACATAGCATTGAGTGCCTGACAATGGAAAAGCCAGTCATCAAAACTCTTATGCTTCAAGTGGTGTGAGTCTGCAGGCATTACACAGTTGACGGTGTTGCTGGTCCACCTCCTGAATGAATGAGCTGACACTGCATTGTAGTTGCAAATGCTTTTGTTACATTTCAAAGAGTTTATACAACCAACATTAAACATAGCTGACCCTCTTCCATCATGCAACCACAAATATTGGAATGATTCATAAACATAAACCATGAACATAAACTGCTCCTACAACAGCAGAGACAGGATAATAACTTTTAATATGAAATACACGTTTATGGGATCAGAATTATCCAAATTGCAGTGTAACTTTTTCTCCTCTTCGGCTAATAGTTGTCCTGTTCTGCATAACTCACTGTCTGATCCTGCTGCATTTTGCACAGTCTGAAAGGCCATCACACAAAGATAAGCCCTCTCCATTACTAACAGCCACTTGATCTGTCATATAAAGCCAGAATAAAAACAGTGTGAATCAATTTCTTTTCATTGTAATTTAGAAAATGGTCAGATGGCCACCAGGCACATTCTAAGGGGCCAAGATACAGTCTGAACAGAGCGGGCCTACTGGGATTGTTTTATTTACTGCATATTGAATTCTTTTAGCATAGCTTGATGCGGATCACAGATTCAAATTGACCATCTCCACCAAACAATAGTATTTATACAATAACAAACTGGGCTCTACTCAGTTTTTAGAAATAAAGCTGATCACAGCTACAGGGTTGCACAATATACCATGTTTTATTTTGGCTTATTTGGCTGTGTTTTAACACTTTATAATAATGTATTCACTGTATGTAGAGCTTTAGATTTCTGTATCCATAAATGTACAGTGGATGTCACAGAATCCTCCAGTCACAACATATTTGGCCATAATAAAGTAAACTTACTTATTTTTCACACAATGTAAAACATTTTCTGGACTGAAATATTTCAAATAAGAATTTTCGTATGTCTTTTGATTGCACACCATAAATAATGGGGTTGAGGATGCCAGGGATGATAAAAAACAGAATGGCAGCAAGTTTTCTGTAGTATGTGTACTGAGGGAAACGATGCAGAATGATGGCAACAAATCCACTGATCAGCATGATTAGATACACCACCAGGTGAGTGCTGCAGGTCTTCAGGGCTTTACTGTTCAAAGACTTGTTCTTACTGGTCAGACAGACCACAGTAATCTTAGTGTAGGTGAGAACTATGCTGCCTATAGAGGAGGTGAGGAGAACCACAGTGAAAGTGAGGCCATAGACATTATTAATGAACACGTTCTCACAGGAGAGTTTAAACAAGGAGGCGTTGTCACAGTAAGGATTCATGATCATCATCCTGCAGCGGTTCAGCCGTACGGTCAGACCGAGCAGAATCCCAACCAGAACAAAGGCCACTCCCCAGGCAGAAACTGTCAGCTTGATCACCATCTTGTTGGTCATTATGGCAGCGTAGCGCAGGGGGTTGCAGATGGCCACATATCTGTCAAAGGCCATGATCATTAGCACAGTGTGGGACGTGGTGCCAAACAACTGTGTGGTGAAAGCTTGAACCACACACTCATAATAACTGATGAGATGCTCAGAAGGAGGCCGCAACAAGTCTATAAGCAAACGAGGAACAACATTACTACTTCCCATGATGTCACTGACTGACAGGTTCCAAAAAATCAGATACATCGGCTGGTGAAGGTTCTTGTCAATGAAAATTAGAACTGAAATGCCAATATTCAAAACCATTATAGCAATGTAGGAAATAAAGAAAAAGAAGAAGACAGGGTACACAGAATCCTTTTTGACCTTCAGCCCTTCAATCTGCAGTGTAAAACTGTTGTACGTGTAGTTTTCCATCAACCTGTAAGATCAGAAAATAGTATTCTGTTAATGTTAGAATAACAATAAAGTTTTGTCAATCTAGATATCAGAGATACTAAATGTATTTATAGTTGCTATAAAATGAAGGAGTACATTAGATAAATTCCACAAAGTAAAAATACCAACAATTACAAATGCAAAGTCTTAACATTTTTACATAAATTTAGACTAAAATGCATTAATGCCTGCTTTGTCTTAGTTTCATCAGTCTTTGGTTAACATCACTACTAGTATTAGTATTAGTGTTCACCAGCAGCAGTGAAAGCCTCCCACTGTTTTGTAGATACAATTTTATTATCAAGGGACCCACTTAGCTGTGTGATGTAACATTACAACATGAGTAGGTCACCAATGTTTCCAACTCTCTCAGTAACTTTTCAGACTGTCTAAGCTATTGTTTCTAAAAAGTGACTGGCAACAGATTTAGCAGCTTATTCAGGTCATTTGGGTAAAGTTGTGAAATATATTTAAATCTGTTATATTCTAATTCATTTCACAGGTGTTATTCAGAGTCATATGTCCACAGCTTATTGTATCTGCCGACACTGTGGTCGGTCCCTCTCCTCTTGTGCCGTGTGCAGGCAGTCAGTTGGTGTGGAATGAAGGGCAGAGGATGCTGCTCGCTGCAGAACAGGTGGTTCAGTTGTCGTGAGCTTCTCTGGTTATATTGTCATGGTGCACTGGCGTGATGATCGTCCACACCAACAAGTCCTCTTAACCAAAATAGGCAGAATAGGTCGATTGCCAATGACTCCTATAACGACATGCATGGTGGAGAGTATCAGCAGTACGTCACATGCAAAACGGCCATAGTTTTCTCAGGTTTCAGCAAACAAAGTGTTTAGTTAGGTTTAGGAAAAGACTATGGTTTGGGTTGTAATAAGTATGCTATGTTACATAACTCGTGACATAAGTAGGTCACGTGATGGGACATGAACCCCTTCATCCCTTTTTAGTGTTAAAGTTATGTGTTTCTTTGACCCTCCCATCTACCACATCTCCATATGTGGACTTTCTTGCTTTATATATTTACTACAGTTGCTAGAGGTCACCGCTGGGTTGTAATACACTGCTTGGACAGAGTACCTACATGCCTGTTTTTTCTGTTCACGGCTGCCACACCCAGTTCCCACAAAGAGGGAAAGTATTGGAGTGTCCCTCTCCATTGTCTCTGATGGATTTGTACAATGTACAAAGTACACAGCCCGGCCAAAAAAAAAAAAAGTCACACACTCTATGTCATTGAACTGCCTTTAGCTTTGATTACAGCAAGATCTTGTGTTGATGTTGGGAGATTTGAGCCCCATGAATCCTGGCGTTGTCATCTTGGAATATGTCCGTGTCATCAGGGAAGAACAAAAATCCATCAATGTAAAAACCTGCTCATTCAGGATATTCAGGTCGTGAGCTGACCTCATTTTTTGGACACATAACGTTGCTGAACCTCGACCTGAGCAACTGAAGCAACCTCAGATCAGAACACTACCCCCACGGGCTTGTACAGTAGGCACTAGGCATGATGGGAGCATCACTTCATCTGCCACATCTGCCATCGACCACAGGATATGTCTTCTCGGCTTTGTCGCGGATCTGTTTGTATTCCTCCTCTGTAACTTTTACACAGACAGCGCGGTGGAGTAAAGGCGTAACAGGCAAAAGTTGCCAGCCAGGATCAGCAACCTTGACAAAATTGTTAACATGGAATATATCAAAAGAAAAGATTTAATAGTTTCAACCACACACACACACACACACACACACACACACACACACACACAAACATTTTGTTCAAACTTCATTCATTCTTTTTTTATATAAGCACTTGATTGGTTGGCATCAAAAAATCCACTTTTCAGACAATTAACTGAGAAAAACATTTTTGTGAAGGGGTCATTTTTAAGCAGAATATCAACTTCACATTTGGCTGGGCTGCAGCGTGTCCTGACCTGCAGATCTGCAGCTGAGCACTGATGTTTTCATCCTAGATAACACCATCTTCTTCTGCTGCTGCTGAAATCCAGCAGTTCTCTTCTTCTTACAGTAACAATTTTTTGTCAGATGATCCATCACAGCGTCCCCTACTGCCTGGGAGTGAAAACAGCAATGGATGAGATATCTTGTCATTGGCAGGGAAAGAGTGAAGGGCCTTTGTTTTTTTTCTTGCTCTTTCATTAGGTTTTATCATGAGATTTCTCAGTTTTACCACAACTCACTTAGTGTTCTGTGACTGGTATCTGGTGATTCTGTTGTGCACTTTCCCTCCTGCCCGTCAGCATGAAGACATTCCACCCCCCACCCCCGCTGCATTGTTACAGTGTGTGAACTTCGTCTTTGTTTTCTTTCATCACCTCATAAACCCACGACGGGCTTATCATGATTTCATTACTGCATTTTAACAGCCAGTTTAATTGATAATATACCAAAAACGTTATCAGTGCTGATACTGTAAGCTAACAGATAAAGGAGTGATGGTAATATCGTAAATGCAGTGAATTCTTTAGATGAACCCACGGGTAGATTGAACCACCTTGTATTTCTTGGCAACTGTGTAAATTTTTTGTCATGTGACCATAAATTTAGAAAGCACAATTCATTTCTGTCTGTGATGGATAGAAGCACATGGTAATAAACAAGACAATAAAAAGAAACTGTTTGTTTTATTTGTACATTGTAAATAAAACATTATGAAAGATCCAGAGGGATGACACACAGAAGATCCTGGGCCAGAACCAACACACACGCAGATTACATGCTTTCCACCATAGACCACGAGGCCATGAGCTGCACTAAAACCTTAATAATGACTGACACAGGGAAGTGATACAGCTCTTCAGAAAAATGATCCGGAACACAACAAACTAAAGAACCTCTCAGTTTTTGTGATGGACTTGTACACTGAAATGCTTGATGATGCTTGCACGTAGCTCTTTGCTGACCAGTCCGTAGATGATGGGGTTGATGGCTGGTGGAATGATGATGAAGAGGATGCTGAAGAACTTCCTCATATTGTGGGAGATTGAGGGGATCCTGTGACTCACAATTAAAACTGTTGAAGCTATTTCATAGACCACATACACAACAAGGTGTGATGCACATGTCTGAAAGGCCTTGCTGCGGACGACGCTGTCGGCTCGGCCTTGTTTTACAGAAGCGTGCAGGATTTTGAAGTAGGAAAAAGCAATAATCGGGAAGATGGCTGTGCTCATAGTCCAGGTCATGGACAGACCTGGAAGACAAACACAAAAACACAATCACAGTTACTGCTGTTTGAATCCTGGTAAAATTCTGGTGCTGTATATTACATATACGCCAGACAACTATGAGGACCTTAAAACAAACAATCTCTGAAGTGTTTCGGTATCAAGCCTTTGGGTTTTTACTTGCTAACGAAGGCTTGATGCCAGAACACATCAGAATATGTTTAGGGTCTAACGTGACCATACAATGACAATAAAGCCATTTCAATTGCTTGATTTTCTAAGTAATTACATTAATTTAGTTCAGTTTCTCAATATTATTTGTCTCTGCTTTCATTTTTTTCAAGTGAAAGAGCCACAACTAAAACCCAGTGCAAAGCAAAGTAAGACTTCACAGTATTACCTGCAGCTTTTAATTTAAAAATCTTAATTTGTCCTCTGAGCTTGTAATGAGACCATTTAAACAGACTCACAGTGCAGCACTGATTCATGTGGTGTCTGATTTATGTAATAAAATGTAATTGTGTCTTAGAGTTGGTTTTTGCTTCCATGTGTCCCCATCCAAAGAGCACCTCAAGCAAACACATTTTGTGTCCAGGAAGTGCCCATAATTACTTGCTCTGCCTGTCATGCTGAACTGGTTATTAAGGGATGATGCTCAACAACATCCATCCATCCATCCATCCATCTTCTTCCACTCATCTGGGACCGGGTTGCAGGGGCAGCAGTCTGAGCAGGGATACCCAGACTTCCCTCTCCCCAGATACTTCCTCCAGCTCTTCCGGGGGGATCCTGAGGCATTCCCAGGCCAGCCGAGTGACATAGTCCCTCCAGTGTGTCCTGAGTCTTCCCCGGGGCCTCTTCCTGGTGGGGCATGCCTGGAACACCTGCCTGGGAAGGCATCCAGGAGGCATCCGGTATAGATGCCCAAGCCACCTCAGCTGGCTCCTCTCGACGTGGAGGAGCAGCGGCTCTACTCTGAGCTCCTCTTGGGTGACAAAGCTCCTCACCCTATCTCTAAGGGAGCGCCCCGCCACCCTGTGGAGGAAACTCATTTCGGCTGCTTGTATCCGAGATCTCGTTCTTTCGGTCATGACCCAAAGTTCATGAACATAGGTGAGGGTAGGAACGCAGATTGACCGGTAAATCAAGAGCTTCGCCTTTCGGCTCAGCTCCTTCTTCACCACGACAGACCGGTACAACGACTGCATTACTGCTGCCGCTGCTCCGATACACCTGTCAATCTCACGTTCCATCCTTCCCTCACTCGTGAACAAGACCTCAAGATACTTGAACTCCTCCACTTGAGGCAGGAACTCTCCTCGGACCCGGAGGGAGCAAGCCACCTTTTTCCGGTCGAGAACCATGGCCTCGGACTTGGAGGTGCTGATCCTCATCCCAGCCGAAGAGTATAGAGCTGGTCCAGTGTTTCAGGACGAAAACTGCATTGTTCCTCCTGAATTCGAGGTTTAACTATCGGCCGGATTCTCCTCTCCAGTACCCTGGAATAGACTTTACCAGGGAGGCTGAGGAGTGTGATCCCCCTATAGTTGGAGCACACTCTTCTTAATAGAGGGACCACCACCCCGGTCTGCCAGTCCAGAGGCACGGTCCCCAACTGCCACATGATGTTGCAGAGGCGTGTCAACCAAGACAGCCCTACAACATACAGAGACTTGAGGTACTCAGATCCTCGGATCTCATCCACCTCCGGTGCCTTGCCACCGAGGAGCTTTTGAACTACCTTGGTGACTTCAGCCTGAATGATGGATGAATCAATCTCTGGGTCCCCAGCCCCTGCCTCCTCCATGGAAGGCCTGTCAGTGGGATTGAGGAGATCCTCGAAGTATTCCTTCCACCGCCTGACAATATCCCCAGTCGAAGTCAACAGCACCCACCCCACCTACGCTCAACAACACAAAAAGCTTTATTCTAAACAAATGCACAAACCGTAGACATTATTTATGGGGGTAGGAGTGCAGGCCAGGCTCAGGATACCACGGTTGTTGCTGTAGACATGTCGGATAGTATTGCCACATATGGGGACATTCACGTGGAGGGCGAAGAGCACAGCAATACATATCGCAGCGACCAGCCAGGCCAGGGCGCAGCAGGAGTGCAGCCGAGCTGATGTCATGATGGAGGAATACCTGAGCGGCTCACACACAGCAATGTACCTGAAAATGAGATGAGATAAACTGAGGGGAAATTCAAGTGTCATCGCAGCAAAATAAAACACAGGAGAGGTACAAGTAAAAAGTGAGAGCAGGAGTAAAGATCAAACCAAGATAACAATAATAATTATGATGATGAGAATAATCATCTATAATATAAACACACATATATATATATATATATATATATATATATATATATATATATATATTTATGTGTGTGTGTGTGTGTGTGTAATTTCCCAGTTAAAAATGCACATTTAGCAGATCTCAAGATGTCTGTATCTTTTTCCATATAAATAATCAATGATAATAATACGTAATAAACTTAATGTGACACTTGACAACATGATAACAAAGATGAATAAAGATCAGGAATTTCAATAGGATAAAAGACTTATAAGGAATTTATGAATAATAAAGAGCACTTCTCCTATCTGGATCTACAAACTGACAACTTTTGAGAAACTAAAAAATACCTTTCTTATTACTAGACACAGACTGGACACTTGGGACGACAGCAAAAGGGATCACATGCAGAAAAAGTCCCTCCATGACCCCTTAATAACATTTCAAGACCCAGAAATAAAACAGCAGTACTGAAAGAAACATGACAGTAAACATCTAAAATCTCCTGTAAAAACAGATGTTTCATCTGAACTTAAAAGCAGAAGAATAAGTGGAATCTGAGAGAAACTCTTTTGATGTGCTGATGTGTTTCGATACCTGTCATAGGCCATCACAGCCAGAATAGACTGAATTGCAAAGCCGTACATGTGCACAGAGAAGGCCTGAGCGATGGCTGCGATGTAGGTGATCTTCTTCTGCCCTGTCAGGAAGTGCATCATGAGGCGAGGCAGCACCGCCGTGGCTCCCAGCATATCGCAGGCTACCAGGTTGCAAACCATTATGAACATGGGTCTGTGCAGGTTCTTGTCTATGACGATGACACACGCCACCACGCCGTTCCCCAGCAGCGTCACCATGTAGTTAAACAGGGCCAGGATAAAGAGCAGAGAGCCGTAGCCTGGTGGTATGTGGAAACCCTCCAGCTCGAACACAATGGGCTGTTTGAGAGGAGTTATTGTTACGTTCTCCATCCAAAGCAGCACAGTTCTGAAAAAGACAAGTCTGTCAAAAACCTCCACACAGGTAAATTCTCAGGCATCAGGTATCATGCTGTAATAATTAAAGATTTATAACCACATGTTACTATAAACTAAACATAAATATGAACAAACCAGAGCTAACATTCATCTTTCTCAGTAATTCTTGAAATGAAAACTAAATGAAATAGATCACACAGTGGTACCTGCAGTTTCAGATAAATTCAAAATTCAAAACACATAAAAAGAAAAGAACTAAAATGTCTAATGATCACAACACTATAAAGGTTCAGCATGAAAAGCTTAAAGTGTCCTCTGTCAGAGCGTTGATGATGCTCTGACTTGTCGAGGAGAGTGTGTGCGCTTTTAATGATTTTACTTTGGCCTCAGTCAACGTCACCATCGAAACATCAACTCCCTGTTTGGCTCTGATACCTCGGAATATGTCCTTTGTTTCCAGATGAAACAAAATGTGAGCATCTTCATAGTAATGACCTAAGGTTACATGAACACAAAGTAATTTCCTTATGCAATTTAAAACTTCAGATAACATCCACCACTTCATCCAGGAGTTTCAAATTGAAGTTACTTGATTGTCTGGTTTGTCACATACAGATGCTAATAGGGTATAGACATCTGTATGAGATGCTGAAAGACGTCACAAAATGTTGACATTTGTTGACCTGGGAATGAGAAAGGACTGAAAAAACATATATATACATAAAGCTACTACAGTTAGCATTAATGATGTTTGGAGGAGGTGTCTTTACAGAGGCCTTTAAAAAAAAAAAAGTTTTCTGCCAAAAACAAAAAATAAAAGAAACTTGGTTTTATTGGTCCATTGATAGGATAATAATCTAATATTGACATTACCTAATGTCCCCTTCGAATCATCACCCCCCACCCCTGAATAAGACACTTGACTTGGATTTAAGCTGAAAGACTTGAGACCTGACTTGGGGCCCTATCTTATGCTGGTCTATAGTTGGATGTGTGAGGCGCAATGGATTTAATTGTGTCCAAATCTGGCTTTGCAGTCTTGCACTAGGGGTGCAGGGGTATCCTACCCTGTCCTGCCCCTTGAACCAGCAGCGCACAGCAGGATTCAGCTATCAGCTGATTAATTCATGGGTGAGTTTAGGCTGAACATGCAACAAACCAATCAGAAATTCAGCTCTCATCACCTTTAAGAAGCAGGTGTGCCTGTAACGGGTATGGAGTGAACCCAATGGCAGCACAAATGATCCAGGTTTCTTGAATTTACAGTTTTTATTCAACAAGTTAAAGCACAGGAACACAACAGAGCAGGTGAGTATGGTAGGTTTCAAACTCCAGTCTCCCGTGTGCCAGGCAGGCACATTGCCACAGGACCAACAGGGCAGGCAGGGATCAGTGAGAACTCGTGAGCAAGTAATTGTCCAAAAGTTCTAAACAGGCTCAACAAGAGAGCGGGAGGGGGAAAGGCACAAGCTCTTTGGGGAAGATGGCTCAGATGAGGGCTGGGTGTGGATCCAGACCTTGAGACAGAGTCAGCAGGGCTGATAGCACCAGAAGAGGTGAGCTGGTGAGGTGAAGCTGATGAGGTAGGTATCTTGGCTGAGCAGGAATAGGCTGAGTGCCAACCAGCCAAAGGCAGACGAGCAGCAGAAAACAGGCAGGCAATACCCGTAGTTGGGGACAGAAGGCTGGTGAATTTACCGGGGCTGAGACATGAAGCAGAGGTCGGAGGCAGGTTGGGTCAATACAAGGTAAGCAGTCCGGGAATAAGTGCTGGAGAGTCAGGCATGAGAATGAAGACAATCTGGCAAAGAGTGAGTAGAGTGAAGCTGCATATATACTGGCTAGATTGGAGATGGTGAGCAGGTGACAGCAGCAGGTAGAAGCAGTTAGTTGATAAGGGGTATGGCTGAGCAGTAGAGCAGGAGAGGGGCAGAGTAGAACTGAGACAGAACTGACATCTGACGTCTCCCCCATAGAACAGTCCTCAACATCCTGGACAGGTGGGGGCAAGATGCGGGTCCCGGATCGGTGTTGCCGATGAAAGTTGGCCACGAGGTCAGGATCCACAATATGCCGAGCAGGGACCCAGGATCTCTCTTCAGGGCCGTAACCCTCCCAGTCCACAAGGTACTGGAGACCTCTGCACCACCAACGAGAGCGATTTATGCGACGCACTGCATATACTGGACCGCCATCGACCATACGTGGAGGGGGAGATGGTGGTGTTGTAGGGACCAAGGACTGTTGTAGACTGGCTTAATCTTGGAGACATGGAAGGTGGGGTGAACTCTCATGGAACGCAGGAGCTTCAACCGGACTGCCACTGGATTGATGACTGTCTGGATTGTGAAAGGCCTGATGAACTTAGGTGCCATCTTTTTGGACTCCACCTGGAGAGGTAAGTCCTGGGTGGAGAGCCACACTTGCTGACCCGATTGGTAGGTAGGTGCAGTAGTACGGCGGTGGTTGGCAGTGGTAGCATAGCGACCCACAGAACAGAGGAGGGTGTAGCGATCTTGGAGCCATGTTCTGCGGCAGCGACGGTCGAAGGCTTGGACAGACGGACAGGAAATCTCCTTCTCTTGGGCTGGGAACAGTGGTGGTTGATAGCCGTATGCACACTGAAATGGAGAGAGGCCGGTGGTAGAGCAGACAAGGGAGTTGTGAGCATATTCAACCCACAATAGTTGTGATGATCAGGAAGAGGGGATCTGGGAGGCCATGCACCGCAGGGATGTTTCCAGTTCTTGGTTCATGCTCTCAGTCTGTCCATTGGTCTGGGGGTGGAATCCAGAGATCCTGGATCCTGAATCCTGGCAGTAGCACCCAGCAGACTGCAAACTCCCTCCAAAACACAGAAGAAAACTGGGGACCATGGTCTGACACCGCATCAACAGGGACACTGTGTAGGCGGAATACATGGAGCAGAACCAACTGGGCAGTCTCTTTAACAGTGGAGAGCTTGGGCAGAGGCACAAAGTGGACCATCTTGCTGAAGCGGTCCACGATGGTCAGGATGACTGTGGCCGTCAGAGGTGGGGAGACCAGTAACAAAGTCCAGGGATATGTGAGACCATGGGCGGTGAGGAACAGGAAGAGGTTGAAGCAGCCCAGCAGGAGGCCGGCGGGAGGTCTTGTGTTGATTGCAAGTGGGACAGGCCTTGATGAATTTTTGGACGTCTTCCTGCACGGTGGGCCACCAGAAACATTGGAGGAGGGCATGCCGTGTCCGTAGAACACCAGGGTGGCAGGAGAGCTTGGACGAGTGGGCCCATAGTAGCACATCCGACCTCAAGGCTGGAGGGACGAAAAGGCAGTTTGGCAAGCAGGAGCTGGGACCCGTCCTTCTGTGGCTGCCCTCACTTTCTCCTCTATGTCCCAGGTCAACATGGCAACAAAGCAGGACATAGGGAGGATGGGCTCAGGTCTATCAAGAGAATCCTCTGTCCTCTGGAACTGGCGGGAAAGGGCGTCTGCCTTGGCATTGCGGGACGCCGGACGGTAAGAGAGGGTGAATTTGAAGTGGGCAAAAAACAGGGACCAGCGGGCCTGGCGAGATTTCAGTCTTTTTGCTGAGCGTACAGGTATATACTCCAAATTCTTGTGATCTGTCCACACAAGAAAAAGCTCCTTGGTGCCCTCCAACCAATGGTGCCACTCTTCTAGTGCCATCTTAACTGCCAGCAGTTCCCTGTTACCAATGTCATAGTTTCTCTCAGCAGAGGACAGGCGTTGAGAGAAGAAGGCACAGGGATGGAGCTTTTGGTCAATGCCAGAGCGCTGCGACAAGACGGCCCCCACCCCAACATCTGTGGTATCCACCTCGACCACAAACTGGTGTTCAGAGTCAGGTACCTGGAGGATGGGTGATGAGGTGAACTGGTCTTTGAGGGTCTGGAAGGCTGCTGCAGCTGGAGGTGACCACTGGAAGGGCACTTTGGAGGAGGTCAGGTTGGTGAGAGGGGCTGCCATGGAGCTGTAGCTGCGGATGAAACAACGGTAAAAGTTGGCAAACCCCAAGAAATGCTGAAGCTGTTTGTGGTTTTCAGGAACAGGCCAGGAGGTGACAGCTGAGACTGGCTGGGTATCTGCATGTTGCCTTGTGCCACAATGTTCCCCAGAAAGGACACCGAGGAGACATGGAACTCACATTTCTCTGCTTTTACATACAGGGAGTTCTCCAGGAGAGGCTGGAGGACAGACTGGACATGATGAATGCGTTGCTCTTTGGACCAGGAGAAGATGAGTATATCATCAAGATAAACAAAGACATATCGGTTGAGCATGTCTCGGAGCACTTTGTTTATCAGAGCCTGGAAGGCAGCAGGGGCATTGGCAAGGCTAAGCGGCATTACGAGGTATTCATAGTGTCCGGTTGGGGTGTTGAATGCCATCTTGCACTCATCTCCTTCTCTGATGCGAATGAGGTGGTAGGCATTGCATAAGTCAAGCTTGGAGAAAATGGCGGCCCCCTGGAGCAGTTCAAAGGCAGTGGAAATTAGTGGCAGTGGGTAACGATTCTCCATAGTGATGTCATTCAGTCCTCTGTAGTCGATGCAGGGTCTCAATGTCTTGTCCTTCTTTCCAACAAAGAAAACCCAGCTCCAGCAGGAGATGAATAAGGACGAATTACGCCAGCAGCCAGGGAGTTGTTTATGTAAGTCTCCATGACTTTTCTTTCATGCTCAGACAGAATACAGGCGCCCCTTGGAAGGTGACGTACCAGGGAGGAGGTCTATGGAACAGTCGTAGGGGCGGTGTGGGGGTAGAGACGTGGCTCTGGCTTTACTGAAGACCTGCCGGAAATCATGGTACTCAGGTGGCGCCCCGGTGAGGTCAGGTGAAAAACTGGAGCTGGAGGAATGAAGCGGAGCTGGGGCTTCCTGCAGACACCTCTGATGACAGGAGGAGCTCCACTCCAGAACGGCCTCAGTGGCCCAGTCGATGTGAAGATTGTGAAGAGGGAGCCATGGATACCCCAGGATGAGTGGCAGGCAGGAAGAGCTCAGGATGTGGAACTGAACTGTTTCGTGATGATTATCACAAAGCAGCAGGTGAACAGGAGAGGTCTGATGCGTGACAGTGCCCAATATGTGTCAAATTTAATGAATCCAAAGTGTGTCCAAACCCGGCTTTGCAGTCTTCCACCAGGGTTGCAGGGATATCCTGTCCTTTCCTGTCCTGCCCCTTGAACCAGCAGCACACACCAGGATTCAGCTATCAGCTGTGCGCAATTACCCTGATTAATTCATGGGTGAGTTTAGGCTGAACATGCAATAAACCAATCAGAAAGTTGGCTCTCATCACCTTTAAGAAGCAGATGTGCCAGGAGCACAAGCAGTAGCAGGTTCATACCATTTATCAGGGGAGATATGTGAATTATTTTGTAAGTGGAGCCAGTTTGTATTAAATATATATTGTCAATCACATAGTTTATTTCAGTATAATGTATTGAGGGGGACAACTTTATGTTTTTCAGAGGTTGGGGTGGACGCGTTCCCTCCATCCCGACCAGGATCTGTGCCTTAGTAGAACATCCAGAAAAACATAAAATTTTCATTTTTTACATCGTCCTGAATTCTTCTGTGAAACACTGAGAGCATCTAATAGTTAGTGGAGGGCCAGTGATCAGGCTGAGAAACAAAAATAAAGATAATATCCAGTTTATTTTATATTTGATAGTTGACAGTAGATGTAGACAGGAGACATAATGAAAGATCCAGAGGGATGACACAAAAGATCCTGGGCCAGAATCAACACACACAGATTACATGCTTTGTACTGTAGACCACGAGGCCACGAGCTACACTAAAACCTTAATAATGAGTGACACAGGGAAGTGATACAGCTCTTTAGAAAAATGATCCGGAACACAACAAACTAAAGAACCTCTCAGTTTTTGTGATGGAAACTGAAATGCTTGATGATGCTTGCACGTAGCTCTTTGCTGACCAGTCCATAGATGATGGGGTTGATGGCTGGTGGAATGATGATGAAGAGGATGCTGAAGAACTTCCTCATATTGTGGGAGATTGAGGGGATCCTGTGACCCACAATTAAAACTGTTGTAGCTATTTCATAGAGCACATACACAACAAGGTGTGATGCACATGTCTGAAAGGCCTTGCTGCGGACAACGCTGTCAGCTCGGCCTTGTTTTACAGAAGCGTGCAGGATTTTGAAGTAGGAAAAAGCAATAATCAAGAAGATGGCTGTGCTCATAGTCCAGGTCATGGACAGACCTGGAAGACAAACAAAAAAAACACAATCACAATTACTGCTGTTTGAATCCTGGTAAAATTCTGGTTCTGTAAATTACATATAAGCCCGACAACTATGGATGTCCCGATACCAGCATCGGTACTCGCACCGATACTGGCCTATTTTGCTGTATTGGTACTCGTCAAATACTCGCTCATGACAGCACCCGATACCTACTATACGTCAACCAGTACGCAGAACCAGGAAGAGGCGGTGCGGTTGCAAGAGCTTGAGCAAGTGGACGTGGTGTGTGTTTGGAGGAGAAAATAATGTAAGCTAACAGGCGGACCGCGGTATACGGACCCGGGATTTTTACCGCACTGTGTTTCGTAGGTGTGGGTACTGAAATTCGGTATTAAACGGTTACATTATTCAAGACCAGAGTATTAATAAGTTCCGATGTTTAAGTTCTGATG
>JAJHUR010123681.1:48280-59683 GCA_027495735.1 Lutjanus campechanus | reverse complement strand
GTGAGCGCTGACAGAAATGTATCCTCTGATACGTCGGTTTGTTCAGAGGACTGAGCTGCAGCTCTGTGTTTACACAGTGCTAAGTCAGGTCATGAGTCATTTGCGCAGTTATTCAACAGTTTGAATGTAGTTTGGCTTCATTATATGCCCCTCATGTGACAGCAGTCAGCCAGGGTGCCCCCCCTCCACGGCTCTTCTTCCCTCTTCTGCATCTTCTCATGCCCGTCTCCCACCCCCGCTCCCCCACCTTCCACTGGCGCCTGTACGGTTAGTTAGAGATCGCCACAGGACATCATGTGACAAACAAGCAAACACATACACACTGTGGCGTGTGCACGCAGCGCAGGCACGCACACACACACCCCAGCAGACGTACGAGCATGTAAACTACAAGCACCAAGACATTCATTCGTCACTCTGCCTTCCATTGACTTTCATGTGGGCTGAGCTGAATGAGCAGTAGAGCGCTCCAACAATAGAATCCATTCTACTGGCAGTGTCGAGGCTGTGTGTCCGTGTGTTAGGCCCAGCAGTGGCCAGACACACCTTGAGGCAAAATGTTATCGCTTACTTACTGTAGTTACAGCCCTGCCAAATCTAGGATTTGTTACTTGTTTTGTTATGTGACATGTTCATTTATGCTGGTCATGAATCAATGTTTCCAAAGTATTTATATGGCTTGTCCTTTGACGACTCCATTAATATTTCTGAGAAGGAAGACAGTTCTGTGAGCACTTTGATTTATTTGGGGAATTTCTCCTTTTTGTGACGT
The DNA here is from genome assembly GCA_027495735.1 of Lutjanus campechanus. NCBI lineage: Eukaryota > Metazoa > Chordata > Actinopteri > Lutjaniformes > Lutjanidae > Lutjanus > Lutjanus campechanus. The sequence goes on along the minus strand of JAJHUR010123681.1, from coordinate 58,911 downwards.
ATGGACGTCAGAACAACAGGAAATATAAATATCTTGAAAGGAAACCATTATGAGGATAACACCCAGTTGATCCCCCCTCTCATTACTTGACCTCCTTACCTAGAGTGTCCAAACCCAGCCTTGGCCCCCTCCGCCACCCCTCCTCACTTTCCCTCCTTGTCTGGCAGACCTCCAGCGTCTGAAACTCTAGACAGTGCAGGCTCTGCCCTTTCTACAAAATTTAGGAAGCCATTAGCAACATCAAATCATTACTTCAGGAAAAGGGAGAGAGCGATGGGGCGACGACAAATGAGAGAAAACGAACAAGAGAAAGAACAAGACCTACACACAGAAACAGGGAGACATATCAGGTTTCTCGTGTTCTCAGTCACCCCATTACAATAATGTGCAGGGATCCATTTTACTAATAAATAATGGAATGATTCCCATAATAAATGAAATCACTGACAGAGAGGGTTACTGCTCTGGGTGCAGTAACCCCAAGTCACACACCTTACATTTTTTACATTTATTTGATAAGAGACAGCTGAAGATATGACAGGAAAGGGGGTAAAGAGAAGGGGGATGATACACAGAAAATGGGCCACAGGCGGCCATTGCAGAGGACTGACAACCCCAACACATGGGGCGCACCCCCCACCAACCGAGCTACAAGGGACAAGGAACTTATTAATAGTCAGTATTTTACCTATAGTGGATGGACAAGCAGCAGGAGTGCCAGCACAGAAAATAAGTAATGTACTGTTACATATCATAGCTTTAAAAAATATCCACCTAACATTATATGAAATGTACATTATAATTAAAATATTTTCACTGCTTTACTTTGCCATCACACAGCCTTTTTAGACAAGAAATCACTGCTATATGAGCCAAATATTTCCATCTCCAAACCTACCAAACTCCATGGGTGTAATCAGTAACTTTACCTCGCAGAATACAAGTTGCTGGTCTACTGCTGCCTCAGTCTGTTAGCTTGTGTGTGTTATTTGCGTGATTTTGGTTAACCAGGACTATCACACAATAACACAAACAGATCGCATACACATATAGCATACACTTAACTGATATTCTCTTTTAGGTGAACCTTTTTTTGTAAGTGGCTAAAATACTTTTTGCTGCTGATTCTGTCATCAGCAGTTCATTACTTAGCTTCCATGCTGGTACTCCTCTCTGCTTCTCCTAACTGGGGATGTGCTGACGGGCATGAACAAGCATAGAGTAGCTGCAGAGATAAAGTCCTCAACATATGTGTACTACGAATACAAAATAGATTAAAGGAAAGTGTTACAAAACCGCAAATGAAACGCAAATTGACACTACCACCTGTTAGATTTGCAAGAAAGGCCTGTGATTCCTCTTTTCATGCCCTCCAATACTTCTGCTTTCCTCAACTCTCACTCTCACTCACTCTCGTTACTGCACTGTCACCCCAACACTAATCCAGTTCAAATGTAAACAGGCTTAGGTCTTCATTCCTCACTTAAACCGTATCAAATGTATCAAAGCGGAGGCTCAGTGGTGTCCTTGGCTACAGAGGGGTCAGACCGGGGCCACACGGGGCCACACACTCTACTCAATTAGCCCAAGAGCCAGTTAGTCTGACTGACCAACACCATGTATGTCTCTGCTTGTGTGTGTGTGTGTGTGTGTGTGTGTGCGCCCATAACTCTCTCGGTCTACATGGTGCAATATATGAGTGTGTAATCATATGTGAGTGTGTGTGACTGAATGTAAATGGTGCTGTGTACTGGGTTAATAGGTCAGTTCACGGTTATGAGGGGCATGACTATGTGTATATAATTGTGTGTGTGTGTCTGTGTGTCTAGCAGAGACATAGAGTCTCGAAGCTGCATCGAGCAAAAGGGAAAAACGCTGTATGTGAAAGGTTGTCTGCAGGCTAAGAACAAAGCTGCAGTCTGTCTGCAGCAACATTATTTCTCTGGTTAAGTCAGCAGCCCTGGAGGAGTCCTCAACAGCCTCGAGAGACATTGCCTCTTTTTACAGACACCCTCAATGTCCTTTTTTTCTTATTTCAAATATAACACACTTTCTGGGAAATAAATATGCTAACTACAACCATAGAGGGTTCTTTGGCTTGTCCCCATAGAAGAACCATTTTTGTTTCCAATAGAACGTTTTACAAAGGTTGGAACGCTTTCAGAGAGTTCTACCTAGAACCCAACATAGAGGGTCATAACTAGAATCATCTGTGAAAGGTTTTATCCAGAACCTGCCCTCAGGGGGTTCTACTGAGAACCTTTTTATATTATAAAGATTTATCCGGAACCCACCCAGAGAGTTCTACCTAAAACCCAACATGAAGTGTTATAGCTAGAACCATCCATGAAAGGTTTCATCCACAACCCCCTATGAGAGACTCTTCAGAGAATCTTTGGATGGCAATGGTTCCACCCTGAGGCCTGGGGTTCTATCCAGAACCTTACCACCCTCTATAGGTACTAACACCCAGTGAGCTCTACTAACCTTTTTATATTCTGAAGTTTTTATCTGAAACACACTCATGTGGTTTCACCGAGAACATCTTTATATTTCAAGGCTTTTATCTAGAACCCTCCCAGATGAGAGCAACATGAATTTTACAGTCTGCCTTTAAATTACTTTCTTAAACATGTATCTCTAACAAGAAGCAAATTGTCAAACACATCCAGTTAATCATAAAGCTGCAACTTGTTGGCAGCAAATTTACAAGTGTACTTAAGACAGGCTAACCAAAACTAAATGTGTCCATTTTGCTGCTGATTAAAATCTACCATTGGTGTCTCATTAAAAAAAGATAATTTGGCCATTTATTTTTTCTCCCGCAGGGGGATTCTCACTTCTTAAATGGGCTGTTTTTCCTAAGATAAAATCCCTGCATCTGCCCTTTGACCCTGCCTATAACATGTTGGTGCAACAGTGGTTGATACATATGTGGGAAAGCGCCCATTATCTTGTTCTATCGTGCAGCAGGGGGAGAAGAAGGGTCCCAGGAGACATTAATTACAATCAGTTTTCTTGTTAAGCTCCAATCTCATCAGCAACAAATATGTTATTGCTCCCATTCACAACCTTGAGCCAACTGGATACTATAAAACTAATTAGCACAAGTGAAACCACAGTTTGACTCCAATAATTAAATCCAGACTTACTGAATGAATACTGATAGAACAATAATAATGTCTAATATTTTATTGAATCATCACCAGAGTGATTACTCCACAGTCAAATAATGTGTATCATTACAGTCAACATATTTTGTGGGCTCTGGAGGTCCCTTAAGGGCCCTCTGGTATAAGGGACCCTCCTCCCAATCTCAATACCAAACCCATCACTCTTCCTCAGGCACTCAACTGTCAATCTGATCCTGATCTGGGAACCCACTCTTATCTGATCCCCCAGGGGTCCCCAGGGGGGTGCAGGGGTAGAGGTGGGGCGTCCCAGCCAAGCCAAGCCAAGCCATGTCTACATGCCTCCCCATAAACTGTCAAACTTTCACCCAGAGAGGTGTGACCTGACCGTGAGAATGTATCCTTTAAAAACCCATTCACTAATCAAAATTCATCTCTTCAGAACTGCTTTCAATGAGTGATTAATGTTATGCATTATATATTCCACCGCAGAATAATAGTCCACTCAATATGTACTCACCACTATGTTCAGTTCACAAAACAAACCTGGAGTTTCAACAGAAAACAGGGTTGCAGCTAATGGCAGTGAATGGAGACCAAATGTAAATGTAAAAAAAAAGACGCCATGTTTTTAGCTGAAATGTCAACTGTAGCCTCCCAGGTAGCATGTAAACATGGCATCGATCTCGCGAGACTTCGTATATCTCTTAATGGATGCACGTGTGAAAATATCGTGAGATTGACGCCATGTTTACATGCTACCTGCTATATGCTACAGTTGACATTTCGGTTAAAAACAGGGCATAAATGGCGTCTTTTGTGGTTAAATTTTAATGTCGCGTATTGCGGACACTTAGATTACACCACACGAGCAGGATGGAGACATTTTGTGTTTGTTTTGTGTTCTTTTTTTTACATTTACATTTGGTCTCCATTCACTGCCATTAGCTGCAACCCTGTTTTCTGCTGAAACTCCAGGATTGTTTTGTGAACTGAAGATCTTGACCCATCCTCACATCGACTTAGGGATGAGTACATACTGATTGGACTATTATTCTACGGTGAAATATCACTTTAAGTATGTTGTACTCTTTGATCTTCTTAACCTATTTAAAGTGTCTTTTGAGTATCCTAAAAAGTGTTCTATGAATAAAAATATAATGTATTATTATTGTTAATATATAATGGCATGGTATTAATAGAGATGGTATAAAGTGAAGATATTATACAAAATACCACGATTAACCTAATGTAAGGATCAGTGTGTAGGATTTAGTCACATCTAGCGATGAGGTTGTAGACTGCAACCAAATGAATACCCTCCCCTTCCAAGTCTATAGAAAAAACTAAAATGGATGTGAAACTCGCAAAAAAACATTTTAAAAAGATCCGACAAGCAGTCCAACATGTCAGCCTCTGTGGAAGAGGATCTGCACCCTGTGTTGATATAAATGGCTAATTATTCTAAGGAAACAGAAACACAAAGATTCTTACTTTCAGGTGATTATACAATAATAAAAACACACTCATGAATAGTATATTCAATTTCTGCCATATTCTGCCAATTAATTCCCTTAAATCTTACACAGCGGACATTTTAGACTGTTTAGGGAAAAGAAAAGGAATCATAAATTTCCAGTGGCCCAAGTCCTGCTTTCAAAATCTTTAAAGCATAGAAGAATCATCAGCAAAACGTACCTAAAGTATCAGGAAAAGCCTCACAGTGTTATATTATTATTAGAGAAATATTACTGGGGTGTGAGTGTGAGGGACTGAATCTTAGTGGCCATTTTTCTTTTACAAGATGATCAGACTGAATGCTTTCTATGTTAACGGTTAAGTTGTATAAATTAGAAAATATGCATAAAGCACAAGCGCCTCAACACTGTACTTGTACTGAACTATTTGTAATTTGTTACATTCTATCACTGGTGATTTCAGAGTATCAATTCAAAGTTCTCTGTGTTTTTTTAACCTTGGTTTACTGATAACATTATGTTATATTTAAATAATATTATATATTATATACACGTTAGAACAGCAATATTGTGAGTAGAAAGACTTTTTTGCTTAATGTCTACAAACAGCTACTCTGATGCAGGCTCTAACCACAGGAACTGACATTTATCTACTTGCTTCAAAAATAGAAACGCATTTTCAAAACATTTTATTTTTGAATGATTTTTTTTCTCTTTTGGCAAAACAATAATGATCTATGACAAACATTCAATAACAGTCTGAAACAGGTACTGATACTTCAGTGCATCAGTGACTTCAGATGTGTCAAATTATCAATACATGACTGCCTTGGATTTAACAGGGAAGTTAGTTCAACATATTTCGGCCACTAGTCAACAATCTCACCACAAGATCGATTCAGTGGCTGCTCTGGAGCTTTTAAATGTAACACATTCTTCAGTAGAGTTTGCCAAGTTGACACGTCATGTATACTTATTCAAATTAAAATTTTTGGGAGCACTTTTCTTTCACATTGGCTACACGTATATTAGATTCTGTTGTACTGTATATTCATTAGATTCTTCCTTTCATTCTTAGTAGTTTAAGACACACATCATGTCCTTGAAATTTTGCATGTCATCTTCCTTTTCAGCCTTAAAAAAGGTGTACTATTGTCTAACGTGCACTGACCCCTGAGGTGACAACTGAAAATAGACACTTCCCTATTTTCTTACACTATATTGATGTATGTGATATCAGGAATCGGGCTGAGCATCAGTGAATGCTACCTCTCAGTGTGTAGACATTGTATCTGTGTGTTGACTGTCTCCTTCCCTTTATCGACAGACTCCATCATGCAGAAATAAGCTCTGTCAGGTCTTGTAGCTAATCGTCCCAAGGCTCGTCCATCAGACACAGATTCAATTGGAGCCTTTTAATTAATAATGCCGTTTATCGGGGCGGGAGGGGGGTGGTAGTGGGGTGGGCTCGTCTTTGTAATTGGGACGCCTGATTAGGCTCCGGAGGAAGCTTTTAAGCCAGCAAGGTTATCAGTGCTCCTCCCTCTGCCTGTCATCATCTCCTCAATGTGGGCTCCCGTTTTCCTTCGCTCTTGTCTGATTACTTTTATTTTATTATCTTCCCCTGCTGGTTCTTCTGTCTTTTCCTCATCTAATCTACTCTTTGCTGCCTGCAACAGGTGTCTGACATGAAATTCCTTCAGTGTATGCATTCACATTTTTATACATCATTTTCCCCTGCAGTCTCAGCCTGAGTCAGACATAAAGCTGCAGAAACTGAGGCTCAGCACTCAGAGAGCTGGACAGCTCCTGTCCAGCCTGATGTGAATGGAGACTTATTGATCCCAGCAGGCTGTGGTTAGGAGGCCCTAATGCATTTACACCCTGCTATACTCCCTCTACACATTCTGTTTGTCCCTCTTAATTACAGCAACACCATAACGGATCCATACAACTCCCCTGATACCCAATGACTTTCTCTGGGCTCTCCTTTTCTTTCCCACCCATCCTATTCTCCCCATTTCCCCCCTTTTTTTCCCCATTTCTCCCCCGCCCCTCAGCCACTCTCTCCTCTGGGATCCCTGGGGTATTATCTCTAACGGTAGTGTTTGTAAGGCCAGTCTGGTGCTGGCATGGCTGATGTATTTTGCTGTGCAACGATGTGTTCTTTCAAATTGATTCAAATTGATCAACAGTGCGTGGCAATAATGAGGAAACACCCACAACTGTCAACTGAGGCTGTGTTTGTTGTTTGTTGTGGGTTAAGATGGTTTTACTTAGTAATAAATCAACAACATTAGATTATATAATTCATATAATAGGATCTGAGTTCTAGCAGTTTAAAGGGGTGGTTCTGATTATTTCATGTATGGTTCTATGAGGTACTTATTGATAGTTAGTGTATTACCGACAGGAGATGCCGGTCAATAGGCAGAGAGGGACAAGCTAAGCAATGTACTGCTGTGGACAGGGTCAGCAGCAAAAGGTGTATCAGCTGCTAAAGAAAACATCCAGCTAAAACATATAATATTAGTTTAAGTGTGCACTATATTTAGAATATTTTCACTGCTTAACTTTGCCTTCATAAAGGCTTTTCAGACAAGAAACCACCAAACTCCATGTGTGAAATCAGTCATTAACAGGAGTTGCTGGTCTACCACTGCCTTAATGTATTAGTTTGTATGTGTTACTGTGTGACTTCGGTGAATCTGACCTATCCTTTGAAATTACAGAAGTTATACAAGAACACAGTCAAACTAACAGAGTGAGGCAGCAGCAGACCAGCAACTCTCACGTTCTACAAGGTAAAATGAATGATTTCGCCACTGGAGTTTGGTTGGTTTGGAAAGAGTGAAAGTTGGTTTACATAATGGTGGTTTCCCGTCAGAAAAAACTTTCTGACAGCAAAGTAAAGCAGTGAAAATATTCTTATATATTCTAAATATAATATAGCGCACACTTAAAGTAATACTGATTATTTTTAGGTGGACCTTTTAACTGGCTAAAATATATTTTGTCGCTATCCCTGTCCACGGCAGTTCATTGCTGGAGCTTCCTACACTGGTACTCCTTGTGCTTCTCCCAACTTGTGTGTGCCAAGATAATACACTGACAATCAATAAGTACCTAATAGAACTCCACTTCAAATAATCCGAACTATTCCTTTAAACTGGTAAATAGCTGTAACTACAAGATAAGTGGGTTCAATAATCTAAAACATAAATTCAATTATCTGACTTTCATCGTACAGACATTCGGGGACCCCAGTGTAAACTGTGCATAAATTCCTAGGCTGTTGACCTCTGCAAGAACGTCAGTGAGGAAATGAGGAGATTGATTTAGGTAACGAATGAAAAGGAAAGCGAGATGAAACCATGTTTTAGTTTACCGTCGTGAATTACTGTGTCTGACAGATCAAACATAATTTTTGTTAGAGTAGGACTATGGCGTGTCTCCCTCCCTCCACCCCTCTTGGTATGCTGTATGTACAGCATGTGTGATCTCTGAGGCGCATGCAACCCTGTCTCTGCCTCCAACTCTTAACCCCACCTTTACCTCCTCAAAATCTGATTTTCTTATAGATGATTTTCTTATATTTCTGCCCTGACCTTGATTTAACTCCCGCCCCCTCTTCTACTCAGTCAGAGAATTGTAACACTTTTACTGTGTAGCTGACTTAACAAAAGGAGAACATCAGGAACACTTAGTGGAAAAAAAGTCTGATAGTTTAAGTTAGTTCTTCTTATGAAACCAATAGCACACATTCATTCAGATGACTAAGAGCAATAACAAATGAATCATTGTGGATAAAAACAAACCAAGTTTCTTTCCATGTAATAAAACACTTTAATGTCCCATGTGACTAATATCTAACAGGGAGATAATGGTGTTAGGGGTTGTGCTGGGGAGATCTGTGATCTTTGTGTGCCTGTTTAGAGAAGACATGTAAATCATGGGAGAATAGTCTTAAAATGTGACACAAGAGACAGCCAGATAAGAGATGTAAAGAGGGAGTGAGGGTGGAAGGAGGGCTGGGACGAAAAGAAAAGAGCTTACATACCGGTCTGTTTATGACAGTGATCATTCAAACACTTAACCTGACATGTTCAAAATGGCTTTATTACTGCGCAACGACCATCTAAGATTGTATGTGAAATGTAGGATTTTGCTGGTGCTAAATAATTACAAAATGAAAGTCCTTGTCAATATATGATGTATTACCATAATTTTTATTACATACTAATACAGAATTATACATGTACATACAGATTTTACAAAATTACAAACTGTCTTAAGTGTGACGACTCATAAAGGACCAGTGTGTAGTATTTAGTTGCATCTAGCGGTGAGCTTGTGAAGAAGAATTTAAGGCGGCTTCGAAACTCAGGCAAACACAAAGGCCCGTGTCTCGAGCCAGTGTTTGGTTGGTTTGTTCTGGGCTACGGTAGAAATGTGACATTGCAACATGGCGGGTAAGAGGACCTGCACAGTCTGTAGATGTAAGCAGCTCATTCTATGGTAACAAAAATGCAACAATTCTTATTTTCAGGTTGTTTCACACTAATTAAAAATATACTTATGAATATTACAGAGCTGAATCCAATGATTAATTTAATTATTGATTCATCTGCAGTTCTAGATTACTACATTCAGTTTCTGCCAATATATCCCTGCAAATCTTACACATTAGAGCTTTAAGTAAAGAGCAACAGGGATTACACAGACTTTTCTTGCATTTTAAAGCAAACTTAAGTGTTATCAGCAAAAAGAGGACATTTTATTTGAAATGACTATAAATTTTGATACTTGATAAATTTTTGGTTGTTGTTTTGTCTACGAGGAGGAACAATGTGAAGAGAAAAAATTTGACTTGTAAATATTGCAGCATTGAGGAGTCGGGGGACATGCTTCAGGTACTTTCTGTGTTGTTGATGTACTGCACTTCCAAGAAATCATTTGCCATTAAATCAGTCCAGTAATATCACAATTTGGGGGTTTTCCTGTCTTAGTCAGTAGATCAGTAGATTAACTAATTAGTTATTTTTTTCAGCAAACCAAAACTGAAATAATTAAATAAATTCATATGAGTATTGAGTCTCCTATATAAACACACTCTGTTTAGAACTGTTGGATATTTCTTTTGCTTTTCTTTTTTTGAGGAGGATTCTGCATATAGTGCTTTTACTTTGATATTTTTCTAAATATTTTTTGCAATAGTTCTGTTTTGGTTATTTCATATTAAACATTTCTGGATTTTTCTCTGTGCGTCTCACTGGTTTAAAGTGGGAATGATGTCATACACTTCTGTGCACCAATCAGGATTTAGCAACATTTGAATCGGAATCTGATGACAGTTGATGACGCTGGCTTATGTTGCCAGGGCACTGTCAAATCTGATCAAACCACACTCATGTAGTCCTGATAAAGCAGATAAGCTAAATAACTGAGGGTTGCACTTTATAAAAAAAATAAATAAGCATGTTTGATTGTAGCCTATTTATCAATTCAATTCAATTCAAAAAACTTCATTTATCCCCGAGGGGCAATTCAAGAGCACACTGAGCAGTCCAAATCAGTCAAAGCAGTCACGAATAATTAATATAATGGTGAGTTTTGCCCTGTATTAATCAGTTTTTATTTATGATAAACAATATGCGTCTCTGCCCATGCTACATTTAAGAATTACTGCACACTTAAACATGTGTTTTGAACTGTAAACTAAATCATTGGTTTCCAATCTAGGGTCCGGGCCCCTTAGGGGAGTGGCAAATATCACAGGGGTCGCCAAGACTTTGTCTGCCCTGTGGTTGTCAAAATTAGATTTGCATTTTAACTAAAATCACAATTTATACAACAGTCTGAAAACAAAACTATTTAAAAAGATACATTTTTGTGTCCTCACTCAAAAATAGCAGGCTACTTAGTGGACCACACCTCTGTGACCTCTGAGCTCTGTGATAATGAGTCATTATTATTGTTTTTGTGGTTAGGGTGAGTATGTATAGACTACTCTGTCGGGTTG
>JAJHUR010123681.1:0-48260 GCA_027495735.1 Lutjanus campechanus | reverse complement strand
GTGGGGGGGGGGGGGGGGGGGGTCCAGTTTTTCTTAGATTCAAGCAGGGGGAAAGGCTGAGAACCTAATGATATGACTGTACAGTGATGAAACACACTCATGCTGGAGTTAATATTGACATTTCTTATTTTGCTGAAAATGTCTTTTTAAAATTATCCTGAAACTGCCAAGACCAATACTGATGTTGACTTTTTCAGGACTTATTAATATCATGAAATTAAAAAAAAACAAACAAACAGACTTTAACAACCCTCTGATCAGAGGTCAGCAGACCACCTCACTGAGCTTCTCCTGCCTCACATATCCACCCCTCCTCAGCCCCTCCACACTACCCGTTTCAGCCCCTCGCCCACTTTTTTAAATTTGTCAAAATTATGCAGTTGGCAGAGAAAAAAAGATTTAAAAAAAAAAAGAAAAAAGAAACAGAACAAACAAACAAACAAAAAAGTATTTCTATAATTTCCACTGTGATGTTTGAGTTGGCAGTAACTTAGGTTACTAACTCACTTACTTTTATGGAAATTAGTTACCATTCCAACCCACTGTCCCCTGTTTTGGTGTGTTGTGGTCTTAAGTGGTTGGACCAGGGAGTTCTGTCCCGCGGCCCATCCGTTGGCTGGCTCTTAATCCAGTTAGGGCTGAGGGGGTCTGGCGTTTCCCGTCTTGGCTGAGCAGGCTGTGCTAAATGAGGTTTTTATTTGCCCTGGGGGAGTCCAACTTTAATGGACCCTGGTAAATGAATACATGAAGAAGACAGGCAGAGCAGTGCGGGGAAGGCTGCTCGGACCAGAAGAGAAGGAAGGATCAGTGACAGTAATTAACAGGTAAAGTGATCAGTGTTCAATCCACTGTTCAATCAAATGTGAATTTGCCTCTGAGATAAACAAAGGACGAGGAAGTGAACAAATGTATGGATGCGTACCTGTAGCTATGGTTATTAAATAAGTTAAATAAGATTGTAAAGCTCTTAGTGAGTCAACATGGAGGCAGCAGAGGTCCATACACCGCTCAGTGTACTTCCCCTTTCCCACTACTGGAAAAAAAAACTATTGTGTGTATGAATGTATTTATAAGCTGTAGCCAGTGTTGCGGCAGCTTGGAGCCCTTTGGTACAGTTAGAAAATAGCTCCATCTATATCCCTGCACCCTTTCTCACTCACACATACACACACTCACAAACAAACAGCCCTCCACTCCACCCTTTCCCACTGGGTCCAAGGGATGGGCAGTGGACTCAGGGGAAATGAGGTAACACACACACACACACACACACACACACACACACACACACACAGAAACGGAGGCAGTGTAGCGCCATTCAGGTCTCTGTTCTGCTCTGTCCATCAAAGCTGTCAATCTCAGGGCATTTCTCATTGGCTCTCTCCCGAGCCCCCCACCAGACCTCAACCCACCTTTAAAGGCCCAGAATATTTGGTCCTGTCGGTTGCCATGGGAACCATCCAGATGTTGGCCTCTGATTAGCTGGCGACGGTCAAATGAAATCAGAAGAGGTGTGATAAGATCACAGGGCGACAGAGACTGGGAGAGTGGTGGCCGCAAGCGGGAGAGGGACGGGTGGGGGCGGTGATGGGGGGCAAAGGAAGTCATAGAAAAAGGGGGGAGGTGGGCATTAGTGAGGGGCTTTGCACACACACATTCACACACTAAAATGCAATTCTCTGGGGGAGTTCTATTTTTCGACCAAAGCACTTCCATTTTCAGTCTGCATGTAAAAACGGCATCAATTTTCACTCAGTCAAAACCAAACAATCCTGCACTGTGTTTGTTTTCTGAATGAGAATGTGTCAAGAACATTTGTACTGAGTGACAACAGAGCACCTTTGACTCCTGAGAGTCAAAATAGAAACAAATAGATGTAGAGGAGTAGCCTGTGTTAATCCTAAAGAGAGGCTGATGTTCCCATGAAGTTCGACATTCAAGTGTTTTAGTCAGTTATGTCTTGTGCTATACGCTACCTGTACGTCAGTAACTGGCTCAACAATGGCAAAAAAAGTCATTTTGTAGATATAATTTGGTAGTTTTTATGGTGTTTCAGACTTGATTCCTGTAAAACAATTAACTAGAATTACTGCCTTGTGGTTGTATGCCTCTGCAAACCAAGTCAGGTTGCTATTTACATCCATGTCTGTCCAGAGTCATATAATAATAATATATGCAGTGGAGACAAAGGAATTTAATAAAAGGTATTAATTGTATGTTCTGGTAAAATTAAATTTCTCAATATATTGATATGCCTTATTCCAGTGAATAATTTCCACTGAGAAACACGGTGAGACTATTTTCATAGAAGAGTACATGTACATGAACATTATGATGCCATAGTGAAGTTGACCTTTGACCTTTTGAATATAAAATGTCATCACTTCATCTTTTTGTCCTATTAGATATTTGAGTGAGATTCTGTCATAACTAGCATATGAATCATTCTTGAGTTATAGCCAAAACCGTGTTTTGGGTGACCTTCAAATTCTAATCAGTTCATCCTGACTGGATGAAATGGATGTTTGCACCAAGTCTGAATAAAATTCCCTCAAGGCATTTTTGAGATATCGTGTTCACAAGAACAGGACAGACTTGAGGTCACAGTTTGACCACAACAGTCTAATCAATTAAATCCACCCTTGAGTCCAAATGGATGTTTGTACCAAATTTGTTTGTTTAAAAGTTCTGATACAAACACTGACATCATTTTGTCATGTATTATATTGGAAACCTCTCAGTGATTTGAAATGGCATCTCATCCTTTGTGATGTCAGTGCTTCAACTGACACAAAACAAACCCACGTTGCTGCTGCACCTGTGTCTGGGAGACTGTTTGCTAACTTTGGTTGATGCTGGGCAGTATTTGAACTTGGTAGTTCAAAGTGTTGTACTCAAATACAGTTATCACGATAATTAAACTTTGAAATCATTTAATCCCTAGCCATTGACTCTGAGTTGGCAGTCAACGCAGTGCTTTCTCCCCAGTGAGGCCGATTCCACGAGTGATACGAGGGACACAAGCTGCACAATCAAATGGCTTTTACACAAACTCTGAACAGCACTTCTACTCTCCCCTACCTGTCCCACAAGAACCTAATCACATCCAAAGTCCCATTTCCTGTCAATGAAATTACATTAAACATCTCCCTTTAGGTCCTTGTCCAAAGTGACCCCAAACTCGCTGAGGCTGATAAGGGTGCTAACTAGGTAAAGGCTGAAGCACTTCCCAGTGTTCAGTCAGTGAAAAGAGCTACAGTGGAGGGAGTGCGGAGGAGGGGGAGGAGGGCTGGGCCCTGCCTCTGCTCCCTCCATTTTCCAATAAACTCCAGCAATCAGATCAGTGCTGCTTTAAATGGACGACTTGATGGCAGCAGGCTGCATTAGCTGCTGGTGTCCTCCCAATCCGATTAGACGGAGACAGTGACAGTTTCCAGCCAAAAGAGGCAGGTAACACACACACACACACATAAACACACACACACAGTGTAGCCACCATTTACTGCTATTTAAATATATAGAAGCTCACAGACACACACATGCAGATATTAACTTTGCATGAAGTTATGAGCATGGATGAGATGGGGATGACACTCAAACATGCACAGTGACACATACAAGCAAGACCTCTCGTGGCCATTCTTGGTGCTAATTGGACGGTCTGTGGCAGATGTCATTATTGTTGAGCAGTCAGCCACTTGATGTTTCCAAGTTGTTGGGCAGTCATTTGGGCGTATTAGCAGCTCCTTGAGTGCGTAGGTCATGCCCCAAGGCTATGTTATGTGTCAGTGTGTGTGCTTGTACAGATGTGTGTGTACGGTTGTTTGTGTGGGTGATTTATGCAAGTTAAAAAAAACGACTCTCCCTCTCTCTAATGGCTCCCCTGCTTTGAGGACCTGCCTTTTACGGTCACATAATTACCCCAGATTGTTTTTACGTACACAATGGGGTACTTTTCCGCTGTGCACGTGCCTGACATGAGAACCTGGCAACAAGCTGCTAAGTGCAACAGGCAGCGTCATAAAAATGGTTGCCATACCTCAGATAGCTAAAACCTCTTTCAGGGCAGCCGCTCCTCCTCAGGACTTAACAGCAGAGAGAATGGTCCCTCAGTGTGCTTATCAGGTAAAATAAACCTCAATGAAGCAAAGTAATGGCCGGGTTATATGAGAATGCATGTGTGAGGTAGAGACTGGAAACTCTGCTCCTTATCACGGGGCTAGACAGAGAGGAGTGAGACTGTACTTAACAGATTTAGACGGTCAGTGAAGCCCAGCACCTGGACAGACAGAAAGAGGGGAGGAGAGTCGCATCTCAGGTTACAGTGCAGCCGGGCCCAGAAGAAATCGGGGAGATACCGAAGAAACCTGGACAAATCAAGAGTGTTCAACAGGTCAACTTTAAGCTGAGGTGGGAAGTGAAAATGTTCACACTTTTGTTACTGTACTTAAGTAAAGTTTTCAGGTGTCTGTACTTCAGGTGTCTGTCTTTACTTAATTTTTCTTTTACAACTTATTACTTTTACTTCCTACAGTTTAACACAAATACCAGTACTGTCCACTCATACATTTTCAAAACAGGCTCCTTACTTTATTATCTTCACCAGGTATGAGAGGGAAGGGCTCATGCGATTGCTTATATGTGTGTGTGTGTGCGTGCCTGACCAACAGACCTACAACTAATCAGCAGCTAATCTTGCGTACTACTGGACAGCCTGCACATTCATGAAAATATGCTGAAGGACCTCTAATGACGATCCTTCAAACTCGACACAAATGTTCACATGTACTCAAGGATGACCTGATTAGACTTTGGTGGTTTAAGGTTGAAGGCCATTGTGATCTCATTTCCATCCCACTCTCGTGAACACAATCTTGCAGGAATGCTTGAGGGGGATTCCTTCAAATTTGGTACAAACATCCACATGGAACTACTTACATGTAATTCAATTTCAACATAAATGTTATTGTATTCTGTTAAAGTTACTAAGAACTATTCTAGTTTTTAATGCATTTAATGATCATTTGATTCCATGCTGCCTTTCCAACATCAAGACAGATTTAAACCTAAATGGATGGGAAAATATCACATGATGATTCAAGACGAACATGTAACAAGATGAAAACAAAGTAAAAGATGTAACAAGATAAAACAAGAGAGGGAGACGTGACTGCGGAGAAAAGGTGTCTAGTGAATTTGCCAGCTGCTTTTGAGATTTTTTTTATACAGGAGGACTGATTTTTGAACCCGAAAGGGCACGTCTTGATTCAAAGCAGTTTGAGAACCAGAAGCAGCTGCTGTGGCTGAACAAACCTTTTTGCGCATCAGACCAAAGTTAATGTTCATTATTTTCAGTATATTGTTTTTTGAAGTTGTAATGGTTTAATCTTCAAATTATATTGATATGACATGAGGCCAGTATAAATGTCCTTCAGAAGGCTACTTTTTACTTTTATACTTAAGAGTACAATTCAGAGCCTGTACGTTTTCATGTTTACTTGAATAAAGAAGACTGTGTGTACTTTTGCCACCTCTGACTCAAAGTAAGAAGGCAAGCCCAACAGCTGTATTTATGATTCAGAGCATTTCTAATGTTCCTTTTGCAATCCACAATTTCAGCACTTCCACCGTTTTGTCAAATGAACCCCTCTTGCAGTTTTTTTGGAACAAGTGCCACAAAGCAGGAAAAAAGGTAGATGGAAAGATTTAAAATGAGTTTACTCATGCATAACTCTGTGAGCTGATAAAAGCAGACCACCGGCTGTTTTTTAGTGTTTTATGTTGGAAACACATTTGTGCAGCGCTGCACTACCTGACGCCTTCTGATCCCGTGGCTGATGATGGACTGCGGATCAGCCAGTTAATTTAGGCCAGATAAAAAGCCTCTCATCTCCGCCGAGGTAGATTACTGTAATAGCAGCCTTTCTCATCTTTTGATCTTTTTTACTGCTGCGTCGGTTCATTTGCATGTGTCAGAGATACAGCTTTATTTAGGGTGCTTATTAATGGGAACAGGAGGGATTCTAGATACTAAAACCTGAGGCAGATTAGCGCTGACCCCCCTGGATCTCACATGCTGTTTCTTCACATACATTTATGAGCATTTTATCTGTGTGTGCAGGTACACACACCCCCTCCTATAATACTGTAAACACACACACACACATACATGAGTAAGGTGTACGCAGACACATATAATCTAATAACGCTGTATGCGCACAAACAGCATACAGAAAAGAGCACAAACACAAACGCACACAGCATATTTAGAGACACACACTTAAGACAAACACAAATATTCCTTCATGCCTGCCCCTCACTGACAGCATGTTGGACTTCTAAGCGTTCTCTCAGGCCTCGGTCTGTCATCCTCCTGTCTCTCCCCGGCTGCTTCGCTCCAGCAGATATGGTCGATGTGGACGTGTACTTTGTCCAGATCATCCGTGAGATGAGATGAGAGGAAGTGGGAGGTATTGTTCTTCCTGTGGCGCTAAGCCCCTGGGCGATTACCCTGTCAGGAGGGAGAACTCAGCGCCAGCGCCGACTGCCACAAACCAGCGCTAAATCCCAACTGATCGCAAAAGAGGCCGATTTTACACTTTAGATTCCTCCCATCTCTTAATGCGGCCGATGAGGCAGAGGATCTTCGCCTCTCCCTCATCTTATCCGCTGCTGCTATCCTCCTCAGCCGGTGGCGTCAACCCCTAAGCTTGCGCTGCAGGGATAAGACTCAACGCCTTGTCAGGCCAGATCAATGTGATTTTACAATGCAGTCCGAGAGAGGGGCCCGTATAGCCAAGCGTGGCAAAACAACAGCACATAGCCCCTTCTGCGTGCTTGAGCACTGCTCCAAAGTGACTCTTTACCACCTCTGTGTATCTCGCTTGCTCAAATAAGATACGATAATCTAACGACAATGTTGTACACAAAACCTGCCAACTGCATCTCCTAAATCTGACTACCTCACACATACCTGTGCTATCTCTCCCCCTTTTCCTCTCACTATCTTTCAGTTTATCACAGGGGTTGATCTCTCTGAATGCCTCATTGAACTCCTCCATCGGTTTATCTTATCTGTTTTCTCAGAAACACTCCTCGGGACAGTTCTTCAAATTCCTCCTCAAGTCGTCAAAGCAGTTCTTTTTCTTTTTCTCTGCGAGATCTCCCGAGGATACTTCCCCTGAAGATGACACTATCATGTGTGTGTGTATGACAGAGGATATTCATGTCAGAAAGAAATTAATAACGATACAGCAATTATGGTATTACACAATGCAGTCAGTGATGCAGTCAGTTTTTTTTTAATGGCAACTTTGGTCGCACTTTTTTATAGTACACTAATAACATGTAACAGGCAGCCCTCTGTGCTGAATTAGACAAAAACAACAAATTGTTCTTGCATTGGACAGTACTGGACCCTTTATTAAACCCTAAAAAGACATTATCAGAGGGTAAATTGAGATACATTACAACAGAAATGTATTGTAAACTAAAGTGAAATTACATGCTGCTCTGTCTGCTTTCCCATTTCAAAACAATATGTGTACCAGATCTACCAAGTGAAGGTCAAAATTATAGAGCTAGAGGAATATTTTGTCTATGAGTGACTGCACACATTTATTGTAATACTCTGGGCAGAAAATGTGATCTGATCAAAAAAGTAGGCATTGGTCTTGGCTACTCAAGTAGCAGATATGTGATTTCACTTTAGTTCACTGTTCAATTCTGTTATGATGTGTCCCAAATTACCCTCTAAGAAAGTCTAATAAGGGTCTAACACAGTCTTTAAAAGAACATATTTCAAATTTTTATTTAGTTTGATACAAAGTACAACTTGTTACATCTTATTAGTGTACCATTAGGTGGTGTGTAGAACATATTATTTAATTTTTTGTGTTGAGTTTCGTGTAAAGTACAGCTTGATATGGCATATTAATGCACTGCTTATTAGTCTTTCTGTGAAAGACTGAAGGTTTTGCTGGAAAAAGGGCTCTGGGGCAGACTGACTGAAGGTGAAATGAGAAATAACAGAAATATTGTTCCCCATCAGAGCATCCAGCTGCATGATGACATCCTCCTCTCTGCCAAGTCCTTCGACTGATTTCCTGTTTGGGTTTGATTATCATATGGGGCCGCGCTCGTATATCATCCCCTCCCTCTCTTCTGCTCTCCTCTCCTTTACTTTTACGAGTGACAGTTGGGAATAAAGTAGAGCGTAAATCTCTGGCAGTAATAAAGCTGCTCAGGCCAATGTTCCTTCCTAATGCTGGTTCGTCTCTCCCTCATCACAAATTTGTACTTTCTTACAAGACGAGCCCCGACTGCCTTTCATTGCTCCCACTAAGTCATCCTCAAAGTGTCAGCTCTCCATCCAGGTTTAAGAGTATTGGGAGATCCATGGTTGAGTACAAACACATCCTCAAGAGCAGCAATACACATCATAAACACATATAAATGCTAGGCACTATACACCAACACACATCTAACAACTACACACACGCGCACGCGCGCACACACACACACACACACACACACACACCATTCCCTCTGCCTGACCACATTCCTGTAAAGGGCAATCATGAATCTTGGCTAGGAATCTGAGTCCTGTGCTGGTAAAGCAGCCTGTGGCAGCACTCCTATCCCCAATAAAGTCATCCCTGGGTGGGCAGGGGAACCCCACACCTCCCTGACCTCCATCCATCAGCCAGGAGGGAGTGCGAGTCTCCACTCACTGACTAGATCCTAAATCCATCTGCCATCGTGCGAACACACACGCACAAACCCAACACTTACCCTCCAGCAGCATCTAACCTGTCCGAGGCCCACAGGTGTCAAAACATGCCCAAACAGCTCCAAACACACAGCCCGAAACCATCCAACCAGTCAACTGCGAGATAATGCTGTCAAGTGGTCAGCTATTCAGCTCCTGACTTATCACTTACAAATCCCCACTCTGCTGCTAATTGATAGCAGGAAGGCAGGTTGCCATTCATTCAGGAAAACTCGAGAATGATCACAAGAGCAGCATGTGAATGACCTCATAAAGTGAACACAACAGACGCGTTGGAGCAAAAGTTCTGACTCTTGGCCAGAGACGCCCAGACATGCATCTGCATTGAGAAGCAATATCTTTTCCTCGACAGTCAGCGAATTGGGGTACCCACAGGTGGGTCACAGGCGAGTCAAAATAATTCCAAAAATCATTGCAGCGCTGGCTCTATCAACTCGAGGCACTGTTTCATTCAGTTTCGTGTTATCCATAGACTCCACTATTCTAAATCAAAGCTCCACAAGGTGTTTCCAGACATCCTCACAGTACGACAAATGCAGTTTATCAGAGCTTCTCCCTCTGTCCCAGGATAGAGAGATACGGGGCAAGTTAACGTTCTCTGATATTCTTAATATCCACACTGAACCTGATCCTGTCTTAATTGTGCTGGGAACTTCAGATTCCACAGCTGTATTAAGATGAGCACCTCAGCAATTCCTCTCCTATGCTGCAACAATTTTTTTTGTCAAGTATGTTTTATTGCCAAGGGATGCATACTGTAGGACAGGAAAATTCAGTCTACACTTTGGTTTGGGAAAACAAAGACAATACAACAAATAGTATCCAACATAAATACAAAAGGAAGACATGTTCATAACACACCCACAACCACACCCACCCACCCTTCCTCTCTCCCTTCTGCTCAGTATGTAATACGTGATGTTAAAGGCTGTGATTGAAAATAATACAAAAACAACAGGTGAAGATAATGTAATATAATGTAAAATAATAATGGACAGTCCACAACAAGGAGTGTCCACTGTGAGTTGTTTCTCAGGCAACAGACACGGGGCAGCCAAATTAAATTGTTAAATTGTGACTCCCTGCTACTTTATTTCTTTGAGACGCAGAGTGTCAGTCATTTCTTTGAGTCTTCGTCCTGAACGTCAGAATAAATTTTTGGGCTGTAATCAATCGTATAATTCGTAGAAAACTGCAGTCAGACTGCTGACTCACTGGATGTGGTTGCATCAACATCATTTCTTCAACTCAACTGAAATCATTCTGATTAGAGATTCCAACTAACGTGTTTACATGGAAGATAAATTAAGTGATCTGATAAGATTTGCGTTTACACGCCCCAAAGCTTTTGATCAGAATAACTTCTTTTTTACCGTCTACAAAGTGGTTCCACCTACTGGGAAGCATTTAATCTGCTGGAAATATAAAACAAGAAGAAGAAGTGGTTCTGCTGGTTACTTTTGAATTGTTCAGTGTTTTCGGTGGATTCCGGCTTCATTCAAAAGTTTCCAAAAACTTTAACCAACTTGTTTTTCAAGCCTTTCAACCATTTAGGCATTCATCGATCCTTAAATCTTTTAAGGTCTCTGACAGAAAAGCTTTATCAGGCACAGACCAGTTTTGTTTTGCTACCGCAACTTTTCTACCCTTCCCGGAAACTCATTCACATCACCAAAAGTAACCCCCGTGTCGGGTAAATGGGCAGAAAGAAATTATTTATTCCAACCAGAGAGCAACCATCAAATTAAGTGTTTACATGGTTATTTGGCGCAGACCCAACTGAAAATTCCTTTTCCAATTTGATTCCAATCTCTTTCCAGTTGAGGTGGCTACATGAGGCAGATATTATTCTGATTATGAGTGGAATATTAGGGTCCATGTAAATGCAGGTATTGTGGTTCAGTAGCCTGTTCTGTCACAGCAAACCTCATCATTATTAAACAAACCATTATCAAAGTGACACAGTAGACTTCACATCAAACAAAGTTTAATGTTTCACAAGCCCCCAGTCATTCATTGTTGATCCAGTTTCATGGTTTTCATAATTCTGCACATCAGTATGTTTAGCTTTGGCGTTAACAGTGACTAAGTCAAATGATACTGACTTTAACAATTTACAACAGTATCTTACAGTATTTTATAATACTGTTAAATATTCAGCATTTGTATGTGAAGTAACAGTTAATGCAGTTCATTAACCATAACAATATATAACTGTAATTTAGCAGCAACATACAGTATCTTCTGTCAAGCAGTGGAACCTTAATTTAATTTAACCAACTTTAAATTAAATTATTAATGTTAGGAAGGTAATGTTATGCTTGTTTCCTGAAATTTTGTAGTATTCAGTATTGTTTGTCTGCTAGATTATTAAACTGTTGACATCTTTAGTTTCATTAGATCAGTTTCATTAAGTCAGACTGCAAATATAGATGATAATAAATGCAAAAGTAGAATTTTGTACCTTTTGTATATGAACAATAACATGCTGGCCTATACTGTGAAATTACAGTAAACCCACAGTTATCCCACTGTCATATACAGTAATATACTGTTCAAATAAATTACAGTGGATGCACTGTAAAATAACTGTAAATTGCTGGCACCTCTGCTGCCAGTATTTTACAGTGAAATTCTTTTCAGTGCACAGTATGTCTATGAAAATGAAGAATCATACTCACTTAGTGTTTTGTGTTTATGAAGAACAAGTGCACACAAGTGACACCTTACATCATTGTGTGTTGATTACAGTGCTGCTGCAGATGTGAACAAAGTGAGCAGGTTACAGGTTACACTATATCCACACTAAAGCCGGTATTATACATTCTGCGTCCGCGAATGTGAGAAGGTCTGCTAGACATCTGCATACCTCCAATTTGTTGTGAACATGCAGACTTATCCGCAGACTTGTCCATGCAGCCACTACAGAGGCCAATCTGTATGCAGACTACAGAAAGCGCTATAAACAAAACTGTAAAGCGTCCTTGATGTCTGCAATTGTCGGTGTACACGTCCGTTTGGGAGTATAATCCAGCCCTAAACCAGCTTGTTTTGGCTCTCTGTCCACACTTCTGCTGGTATTTTTAATCCTCAAAAGGAGAGGTTTTGATAATTGGTCTCAAGACTGGAAGAAATAGACAACTCTGGCCTTCATTGTGATCAGGCAAAACAGAGTTTTTGGAAACTGATCACGTCGGGGACCACGTGCCAGTTAAATGAGGAAGAACACTTTCTGTTACCCCAACAAACTTCATCATCATTACCACGAGAGTTACTGTGCTCCTGAATAACATAACAGGTAAAATTTATGAGTCCCCATCAAACTTGCCTGACAAAAGAAACAGTAAAGTATGTGAACAGCTTTACTGCAAGTCTGGCTGCATTAGAGAGAGATCTAGCAGAGTAACCAGCTGATGATATTCCTGCAGTACCTGAAGGCAGCACGATATGCTGGTCAATCTCCTGCCTCTGAAAAGTGCCGTGCCGCGGTGCAGGGCTGTTACACGCAGCCGTTTGCTGTGTTTACCTGTGATGAACGAGATGTCTGATTACCAGCGCTCATCTCTTTTCTAACTTTCTTTTTATCCCTGAAAGTCATTGCAAGTGCTGCAGCGCTCTCCATTTGCTGAGCTGTTGTTATCACATTTAACTGTGACTGACTGTGTGCTAGAGCTACCAAGTTGCACTTGTAATTTATTATTCAAATTTCAATTATGGTGATAATGAGGATGGAAAATATTAAACTGAAGGTGCAATGCATGCTTTTGCACCCAAAGCCAGGCCTGTGTCAGACAAACACACAAAACTTATGGATCTGTTTATTACAATTATTCATAATAAAGTTTGAGGGCTGAGTGCAATACTGGAGTGGGCGGAGTCACGGAAGATGACCATGAAATACCAGAGAAACCTGGGGAAAAGAGGAGCATTGGCAGGTATGGCCTGTACTGACACAAATAAGTGATTTAACCATTTCTCTATCATTGAGGTGTTTGTTGACAAGAGATATAGAAATGCTAGTGTTTATCTATGCTGCTAACATGCACTGCGTCTATGAGGTGAGGTCACCAACACAAGCACACTACCAGAATGTCCTCATTAATGTTACTCAGTCCTCCATTTTGATGTGTCGCTAATGATGTCATCAAGTCAAAATTACTCCAGAACTATGTGGACACAATGATATACTTCCTGAGTGAATGCAGACTGCCTTGTTGATTCAAACCATACCACAGTTTTAACTGGAATCTGCAAATCTTGTCAAGATAGATCAAATTTACCATATTACTTCTTATTTTTATAGGCCGCACACAGAATCAACCAGTGACACACACTGCAAAATTTTTAAGATTTTATTGCTTGTCCCATGATGAAATGTAATAAAAAATACACACTTACATAACACCCACATAACTACACAAAACAGAAACACAAATTTATCTTCTAAAAAGTATCATAAAATTGCAATAAATGGCACCTGATCTGCCGTGACAAATATGCCCTCTTTGTCCCTTAAGCTCTTGAAAGAAGCCCTCATATTATCAAACTGTGCCTGCTGATACATCATCTGGAATAAACCAGAGGGTAAGTTTTTTAACCACTGTGTCCCACAGTAGCTCATGCCCAGAAAACCCTTTTTAATTTTGGGATCAACTGATAGTGAGTCACCCTAATTTCAGATAGAAGCCCTTAACACTGTTAATGACAGAAAGATTTCAGTAATTCACAATTTCTCAGAACAGAAAACATCAACAAAAACCCTACAAAATCAACTCCTGACAGGATTCTTTCTGTAAAAAATGGATCCCTCGAGAATTATCTTTGAAAAGCACAGTGTCTGATGGTCATTTGGCCAGTTAGAGCATGTTAGGTCAGACAAACACAGACCCCGAGGCTGCCGCAATGTCAGAGGCCAAAGACTGACAGACTCCATGGTGTGCAGGAAAACTCTCCCACATATAGTAAAAATGCACTCTGTAAACATCAGTGTAGTTCAGTAGCATGGGTTGTAAAAATGGGAACACGACAACCTAACACACACATTATCATGCTTTCTAGAAAGACGACTTGCTTTTGAGTCTTCAAATGTATCTTTTTGCTGCTTTGAGCAATACAAGCAGAGTGCTATGTAGTTAGAGATGGTAGACATCTCTACGGCCAATACTCGGAAACTCACACCAAAACTATCGTGGTTAAACAGCGCCACGGACCAGAGGAAAAATATATAGTTTTGATTTTGGGGGGAACTGTCCCTTTAACACACGCACACATGCATGCACACACATACAGATGTCAACACTCCCCTAGTTGATCAGAGTCCGTTTCTCACAGGGGTGGGACTGTGGGAACCATGCTGTCACTTCCTGTGCCCGCGGGCCTCAGCCAATCGTCATCAGATAAGAGCCACAGCTCTGCCAATCAGAGCTGGGCCTCGGTGTCACATGATGGGCCAGAGGCTGCGATAAGGACATAACTTGCCAGGGAAAACGTCTTGATCTCAATTGTACCCCCTTCAACCCCCCTCTTCCCACAAAAATAGTTGTTTGGAGACAAGGTTTCTTTTTGTCTTTCGCCCATAATTACGCTCCCTTTCATCTGCCCCCCTGTTCCCCTTGACCCCTACTCTGGGGTCAGTGGCCAGGATATCCCACTCTCCTCAGGCCAATAATGT
Source organism: Lutjanus campechanus (assembly GCA_027495735.1). Classification (NCBI taxonomy): domain Eukaryota; kingdom Metazoa; phylum Chordata; class Actinopteri; order Lutjaniformes; family Lutjanidae; genus Lutjanus; species Lutjanus campechanus. The sequence continues at coordinate 33,798 of JAJHUR010123681.1, read as the reverse complement.
GCCTTTTAGGGTGGATGAAGAGGGGCATTCATGCCAGGGCAGACAGGAGAGCAGCGAGGAGAGTAATCACTCCATCACACTCTGCCCCCGTCTGTCCCAGCTCCTGCCCAAACACCCAAACAGCTCGCCTCGCTCCTTACATCAAAGACCTGGACCCGGACTGCAGCTTCAGTGTCAGTCCTGCGCAGCACAGAGGGTGACTGTGTCACCGACCAGGGAAAAGCACAGACGTTCACCAGCGTGGCTGTATCACAGTGGAAAACCCCCTGAGAGTTTTCACAATCACTCAATTTGATGACAGTCAAGAAGATTACTGAGATTCAGAGAATTTAACTCACTTGTTTACCTAGAAGCACCCATACTGCACACGCATACTGAAAGACAAATACACACATGATGTAATCAAACAGACTTTCAAAGGATAATTCTGATTATTTCATGTGGGGTTATATGAGGTAATGTACATATCCATAGTCAGTGTATTACCTACAATACGAGTACCAGCATAGAAGCTAAGCAATGAACTGCTGTGGAAAGGGTCAGCAGCAAAAGGTATTTTAGCCTCTTCAAAAGGTTGACCTAAATAAATCAGTAACAGCTTAAGAGTACGCTATATTTTGAATGTTTTCACTGCTTCACTTTGCTGGTAGACAACCTTTTCTGATGGGAAACCACTGTGATACAGAAAAAAAAACAAACCAAACTCCACTGGTAAAATATCAGTGATCGTACTTCACAGAACACAGGAGTTGCTGGTCTACTGCTATAATGATTGGTTAGGTTTTCTTTTTGCTACTGTGTGACTGTTTTAACTGACTGCGTGACTGTTTTAAAAGGGCAGGTCAGATTCACTGAAACCTCACACAAACAAACTAACACAAACAAATTAACAGATTGAAGCAGTGGTCAACCAGCAACATCCATGTTTTGCCAGGTAAAATCACTGATTTCGCCCATTGGAGAAAGCAGTATTTGGCTTATAAAACAGTGGTTTCTATTCAGAAAAAGCCATCTGATGGCAAAGTAAAGCTGGAGTAAGTAAAGGAGTACATTGCTTAGCTTGCAATGTGGAAGCTAAGCAATGTACTCCTTTGTACTCTCTCTGCTTCTCCAAACCGGGGGCTTGCTGACCGGTAATACACTAACTATCGACCTGATACAACACTACAACAAACAATCTGAACTATCCCTTTAATAAATAGGGTCTGAACAGCTGCAGACCTGTACAATGAGTCATTAAGGAAGTGTGTGAATCTTGGGGAATTTTCCATTAGTCAGACCTTACATACATTAGCATTGTTCGTGAGCAGTTATCATAGGTGGTGGTCTGGCTTATAAACTAGTCCCCGGACACTGTCTGAACTGCACAGGCTGTCGTCAAGGTTAAGTCAACATTATGAATGTATTTTAAAGTGGAATATGCTAAAGGAGTGTCACAGTACATCTACAGCATGTCCATGTGTATCTGTCTGGTTTTACTTGTTGGAGGGCCTGTCGTGACCCTGCATGAAAAGAACAAAAAGCAAAGCGCGGGGCAGTATCTTAAAACATTCCTCAAAAAGAGCTGAAGAATGACTGGAATTCTGCCAAAAATCTTGCACTCTGTCAAAAGCTCTGCGCCTTCACTGATACATGGACCAACTGTACTGAAATACACCAAACTCAACTCTCAGGTCTTACATGTACACCACACAGAACTGATACTTTAGCTTATAATATAAAAGTTTTATGAAGGTGATCTAAAAACTAGTGTGTAATATATCTTGTTATGTTTTGTACTTTTATCATAACAAATGTTTCCAACAATGGTCAAACACAGAAATAATTTGTTTCAGGTAACGGTGCAATTGTTGCTAGTTAGCTACTTCCAGGAAAGCATTGAATACATCAGAGAGTGAGGAAGGAGTTTGCGAGCATGACTAAACATAATGTGAATAAAACTATATTACCTCATCCATGAAAATGATCTCTACCTGAGTCACGTCAGATAGATTTTCATCAGCTATATTGGTTGTTTAAAAGTGAAGATAACCACTCCCATGATCCAACGCTACTTCAAAATGTCATCAAACTACACCTTTTGTTACCATTATAATGTAGACAGAGTCTGGCAAAACTTACATATTGTACATTTAAAGACCTAAAAAAATCACACTAGCATTGTTTTTATGGCTGAACTGAACCCTGAAGCATTTACTCCATTGGTGCGGTTTGTTTGAGTTGGTGTGAACGGCAGACTCCAACTCTGGTCCAGACCAAACAACCCCTCTCTGGTCTGCCTTGAATGGGCCACCTAAGACCACTGTCAAGTGAATGCTAGAGCGGTTAATTTCTAGTGTGAACACCATTCGAACAGCGTACCACTGTATTTTCTCTTCCTGTTGACTGGTGAACTAGCAGCGCTTTTGCTACCAAACTGTGGACTGGCAGGGGCAAAACCTGCACTCATGACAGGTGAGAAATGCCTGCATTATTAAATTATTTAATAACCGCTATCTTACGAGATTTTCATATATGCTGGCCTCTAAAGTCTGCTGATAAGCACTCCAGATCAACACCAGATTGGACAGAACTTAACGGTGCTCCATGATGAACGATATCCAGGTAGAAATTGGCCATTTGGACTTTTTACCCTTCAAATATATGACCAATAATCAAACAACATTTCAACCACATGGCTTTTGTTTACAATTTCTGAACTGTTTGAGTTTAGCTTTTCTGAAAACAGTTAAAAAATTGAAATAGCATATTATCCTTGCATTGGTTTGATTCAAGAACCAGACCTTTAGGTGTGAATCTGTCCTTAGGTTAGCAATGTTGTTAATAAAGTCATTTAAGTCAGAAATTCAAATAAATTTAATGTAAAGGGCCGCTTCATCAGCAGTGCAGCCTCGTGCAGCCACCAATCTGAATAGACCTCAACCAGTCTGCCTGCAGCCTACCAGCCTTTAGAGTTTCACTGTGATCAATAGCTGGATTAATTGCTGAAAGGGCAGGGGGAGGAGGAGGAGAGTGAGGAGAAGGAGGAGGGAGGAGGTCGTCAGAGCCTCAGGCAGGGGAGGGTTTCAGAAGGTGGGGGTTAAGATGGTGCTGACAGGCAGGGAAAGCTGAAGGGATTTAAAAGGCGAGCGGAGGGGAGCTGGAGTTGGAGCAGTACAAGCTAGAGAAGGAGCTTCAACCCCCCCTCCTCCTCCAGCCTACCCTACTACCCCACCCCAGGTCACCTGGCAGTGTGCAGGGCGGCGGGCCGTCAGATTAGGATCTGAGAGGGGGAGATAACGAGTTTATTGCCCCCTGGACGGGGCTGTTGGAGCCAGGGAAGGAGGAGGGCAGGCCAAGCAGGCTGGGGTGGGAGGCTGAAATGTGGTGGTGGGCGTTTGTGTTTGTTTTAACCTGGGGAGATAGATGCAGCCAGGCAGGGTCTTTATGAAAGAAAGAGCACCCCAGCAGGGCAGTAAAACACGCAGGCAGCATGGTTAGAATACCAGCAACACCACTCGACCAACAGTTACAACAGCTCATCCATCACATCCTAGACACACACACACTTGCATATGTGAAAGCGCCCAGAGACACACACATACACAACTGTATAATCGGTGTGTGTGTGTGTGTGTGTCTGTGTTTTTCTGTGGCTTAGAAAGAAGTTGCACAAATTGATTGTCAAGTGTTCAGTGAATAACTGATATTGCAAACAATTATAATGTTGCCATTTCCGCCACTGTCCTAATTTGTGTGGATTGAGTAAGTTCATATCCGCAGGCCCGTTAGGAATTCCACTTTCTCATTGATCAACAATGTGTACTTTCATGTTATCTCCTGAGTTATTGGAAATGGGATAAGCCCGATCCTATTACAAGCAAACACAGAATAACGTATGAAATCTATATGTATTTCACACCGCTGTGATCTTTGGTCACTGAATTCAGCGCACGTATTTGGAGGCTGTATTAGCTTTGCGTGTCTGGCCCAGGCGCTGGAGGAGAGATAAGGGGAGCGGATATGAGAAATATGAAAAATAGCACTGTGATAGGATGATCAGTGAGAATGAGCAATACCGGCTGCGGTGACAAATGGGACAGGGAGCCAAAGAGGAGAGCAATGCAAAACGGCATTAGAGCCAAGGACAGAATGATTTTCCAAGAGGAGTGGAGACGAAACATACTTTCTTAGAACGAACAGGTCAATAATAACCTCCTGATATCAGTCATTTAGTCATTTATTCTATTTCACATTTTTACATTTCAAGTAATCTATGAGAGTCTGTTTAACACTGAAACTGGAACACACTCAGTAGCACAGGTGCTACATTTCTGCTGCCTGGATAAAACTCTGGATTTTAAAAGTCTGCAATGTAATTAAGTTTTCAGTCAAGTAGGGCTGCAACTAATGATTATTTTCATGACTGATTAATCTGTTGATTATATTCATAACGAATCAATTGATCGTTTTTTTTCTAAGAAATGTCAAAAAATGTTGAAAATTGTCCTAACAACAGTCCAAACCCCAAAGACTCTTCATTTCTTATCATAAATGACAAAGAAAAGCAGCAAATACTTACATTTAAGGAGCTGGAATCAGCAAATATTTGACATTTTTGTTTGCAAAATGACTGAAACAATTAATCACTAGCCATTTCTTTAAACCACTTATCAATTAATCAGCTGAACTTTGCAGCTCTAAAATAGAGCTGCGACTACAAAATGAATCCCCAACTATTTTGCTAATTGATTGTCTTCCTTAAAAAAACAAAAATCTCTGACTCCAGCTTCTCACATGGGAATATTATCTGGTTTCTCTGGTTTCTTCTCTAGACGATAAACTGAATATCTTTGGGTCATGGACAAAACAATACATTTGATGACTTCATCATGGCCTTTGGGCACAGTGATCAATGTTTTTCACCATTTTCTGACATTCTGACATACTTGTTTAATCAAGAAAATGATCTACAGATTAATTGATAAAAAGAATCATTAGTTGCAGTCCTTGTTCTCAAATTAAAAGAAGATAAGCTAAAAGACTGGCAGCATCAGGAAAGCCCTGCTTTAACACTTGCTTCTTATCTAATTTTACAAAGATGAGATTATATTACATGGTATGTTTGGGTATTTCTCAGGGAACAATCCGAGCAAACAATTGAAAATGGACAGACATCCGCAGCATCAAGAGAAATAGGATGAATAGCGCAGATCCTCCTCAAACACACACAAACCCCCACACTTTCTCCTCAACACTCTCACTCTCGTACGTGCACTCAAAGGGATTTTGGGGCCCTGTGGAGCGGCACGTGAGCAGCCCTCTGTCAGCTGTGTTTGCAGTGAGGCAGGCGAGGGGCACCCTGCACCTTCGAAAGAGAGTAGCGACCCAGGGAAATGGGAGAAAGGAGGGGTGCCCTGTGGAAAGGCCAAGGCCCTGAGTGGAGAGAAAAGAGCGGCCACAAAACAGCTTTCCTCCAGAGAGAGAGAGAGTCAGGGAGACACCGAGTAAGACAGAGAGGAGGGGGCTGCTGGAACAATGCCCCTTCAGCTGCAGGTGCAATGGCTAAGGCCGTGTGTTTGTGTGTGTGGGTGTGTGTGTGTATGAGTGTGTATGCAGAGAGCACTTTCTTTTTTGTGTTAATTGAGCTGATCTGTTGTCTTTTCTCTGCTGCAAGTTTAACTCACAGCTGATTAACATGTGGCCTTTTGGAGCTCCCGTGTGTGCAGAGTGCGTATGTGTGTACAGAGTGTGTGTGTGTGCGCAGTTACAAAATGAGCTTGGTTGCCAGTGCGAGCAGAGTAATGACACAGGCACAGGGTGTGTAGACACAGGCGAACAGAGAGTGTTAACTCGATTTGCACTTGTATGGAGCACAGAGCAATGGTTAACACATCTGAATAAAGGCTTTATGTGCTACATGTCGTACAATTGGAAGTGCACAGAGGCATCACTCAGCCACTAGATTAAATAGCATACTCAGAGGATTAAAGGCTTTATACCTAAGAACAGTAATGCAGTATAACAACAGGGCATTCAGCTCACCTACTGTATTACTACCAGAGTCGTATCATCATTCTAACACTGAATCATGTCCAACACGGCCATAACTTTATAATGCAGTAACTTTGCACTCGAGCTGCCCTCTGAAAGTCAAAGATTCAAATCATCAGTTGGAGACCCCTCGGTCGACTGAGATTCTTCAAGTCAAGCCGTCATCTTTTTGTCCTTTGCCAGTCTGAGTGCATTACAATCACATGATAAAACAGATAGATGCTAACAAAAATACACAGGGATGACATTTCAAAGGGGAATTATAAATATATGGAATCATAAATGCATTTTTATATTTGCTGGTGCACTTATTCAAAAAAAATCTACAGGACATGTGCCGGTGGTTATCTGACGAGATAAGGGGAAATGATTGGCTGGTAAACAAGTTTCTGCTCTTCTTCATCACTGTACAAAGAGCACTAACATGACAAACAGAAAAAACAGAAAAGTAACTGTGATGGAAGCAGAGAAGGGTGATGGAAATGAATAGCCGGTGATGCACTATCAGCCACTGCAGCGCGTCGCCTGTGCTGGTATTTTATACCTGAACGACGAGTATTGGAAGCACACTTTTACTGTTTCTGACTGTAGAAATCTGATGTTTTAAAAAAGGAAAACTAGAGTCCACGCACTAGATAATGCACCCATCAACATTTATTCTTGCACCACCATGTGACCTTTCAGGTACAAGCCCTTCTTCACACATGAGATAAATTCAAAGACAAATCACATGGTGGTGTAAGAATACATGTTTGTGGGGTTATTATTATTGTGCTACCATTTTTCCTTTTTTGACATGTACTTCTGCTCAGCGCCTCATACTTGTCATATGCGGATGTACTAGCTTTTGTAAACTTTTGCATTAAATCATAGATGGTGAAGAAATCCACTGAACTGAAAAAAGGAACAAATTGTCAAAGCTTAGTATTGAAGGGCCAAATCTGACAAAGTTCTGGGTTGGGCACAGCCCTACTTTGCACTTTTCTTTACACAACTTGACAAACATAAAAACTTTATATTAGGTGGCTGTTATTGTGACCGCTGTAGGTTAAACAAAGAAAACTTGAATATTGTTGAGTTTGACATCAAAACACGATAGCGACTGAACTTTAATGAGGTCCGGGGTCCTGACGCCGAGGGTCTGTCCCTGACAGCCGCCCCATGGCGAGAGATCCTGACTTTCAGACCCCACCAGACTGGATGGCCCTGTTTGGACAACTGGTTCCTATCCCACACTCACATGAGGCGTCGCGGCCACGGGAGGACGGCCCCGGCCTGCCCTCAGGCTGCAGGGCCTCCTCAGTGCTAACACTATGGCAGAAAGGTGCCCATGCATGTACCACCCGCCGGTGTTAAAGGTGGTCCTCACCTACACACAGGAGCAGAATCTGCGTGCATAAACAGTGGATACGTGCGTGTTGCTTCTAACTCACACACTAAACAGGCCTCAAAGTGAGAGCCCCGGGGCTGTCGGCGGGGCGCTCAGACAGCCCCAGTGAGGCAGAAACACAGAAACATGTGTAAAGCCTTAAAAAAGACACTAACTTCACTTCAGAGGAGTGTGTCCCCTGTTCCTCCCCCATCCCACACCTCGGCCCATCCCTTTCATAGGAGATTATTGGGAGAGAGAGAGGAGCAGAGGGTAAAGATGGGGAATGGTGATATGAAAGAGAGCGAGCGAGAAAGATGAAGACAGAAACAGAGAGATTTGCTCTCCACCCCTCTCTGCAGATATTACTGCTTAATTAAAAGGGCAGCATGTGCTAAGTATTATTCCAGCTGAGATCTCTATCTTCAGCCTATGTAATAAGATCTTCAGCAGGCTTACAGCTAAATTTTCGAGCAAATTTCCTTCCTATTCTTTGCCCTTATTTCCTCTTGGCCTACGTCTGTTTTGTGCTGTCGCTGCAATCTTTTTTTTTTTTTTGCGTGCCTGCATTTCAAATGTGTGTGTGTGTGTGTGTGTGTGTGCGCGCGTGTAAGTCGAGCGGGACTGTTTTGCATGTTAATTAATGTAATATTTTGTACACCACTCGGGAGCGTGTAAGTGTTCTCTTGAATGTGTTCCAATTAAGAAACATCCCTCAGGCACAAATTGGTTTGGACACACTGAGAATGTTCCCATATTTTTACATATTTGGGAGACCATGAAGAACGTGAACAAAATGCAGAGTTCAGATGCCGTGGAAGTGTTGAAAGATGTTTGGTTTGGTTTGTGGAGTCTTACAGAGGAGCCCCCTTCTCCTTGCAACTGTCAGAGCCAAAGCCACCTCTCCCCGTCCTCATCTGCTCTGTATCGTGATGATGATGCACATCTGCTGCTAATGCTGTAAATCCAGAGATGGTGGCTGGCTTTGGTGTCAAGCTCCCTGCTTTTAAACAAACATCTCCAAAACCTTAATAGAGCAACAACTATTTAAAGTATTAATTAAAATACGTACCTAACACTGCAGGACTACAATATGCTGGAATACACCATGAAGTTTGTCCAAACAGAAAATAAATCAGTTCATCTTATGAGGACAAACATACGGCAGGTAGTGATTTACAATACAGCTTACATTTAATATCTCGATATTTTCAGGTTGTGTCCTGATATATGATACACATCTCGAAATACACATTTTCTTTGAAATAACATACTGTAATACATAATAGTCCCCTGGCCATGTCACAAGCTACGTCGGGCTAGTAAATCTAGTAACTCACTCACATGACTGGCCAGGTGGTAAAAAAGGAATTTAACTATTAATCTATTTTGATTATCGTTAATCATTTAAGTAATATTTCATGCAAAAATGGCAGCCTCTCTAACATGGAGACTTCCTCCTTTACTCTGTTTATTATCACATTGAGCTGAATATATATTAAAGTTTTGGACTGACAAAACAAGACATTGGAAGACGTCACCTTGGATGGACATTTTTCACTATTTTCTGACATTTAATGGACATTGCAGCCATAAATTAAACAGGAGAATTAACTTAAGTAGTAAAAACTTACTTACTTAGGGCAAGTAGATTTATGAAACGTGAAAAAGTGAAAAAAATTGAACCCTGACACAATGACACTTTTGATAAATACTCATAAGTAATGTGCATTTAATGACTGAGTGCTTAATTAAAACAGCTAGAACAGACAGTTAAGTTCAGAAAATTACATCACTTTATTGTAATACAGTCTTTAAATTCAGGACGACACTTGCACCATATGACAAAATAATAAAATCCCAAATTTAAGAGAATATCTGGTCTCATATCATGATATAAGGCCAATATACTGCCCAGCCCTACTTCAAATCATTTCATAAACGTATTGCAGATTTACATACAACACACATTCACATGTACAACACACAGTGAGCACGATTGCCAAGTCATTCATGTATCATGGCTACTGGAGGGGTGGCTGTGAGCCCCTTTTGCATTTTTTCCAAAAGAGTGGCTTTGGACTCACATTCAATCATCTGGTAAATTAGTTTAATCCTGCAGCAAATCTGTCCCTCTCCTGGGACATTTCCAGAGGTGTCAATCGGAGATAAGGCCTGTGTGACAATAAAGCCACCAAATCACAGGAGGGTGGAGGGTGGAGTGGGGGGGCAGCACTGCTCTTTAACTCTTCCATACATTCGAAGCTATGTGATTTATGGGAGCAGAAAGAAAGACAGCCATTTCCTTTTTCATTAAACTGGTAAAGGAAAGAAATGATGTGGACATTCTGTGTGCTGGACATAAGTGCTAGGCTATCGTGAACAAATTAGCTTCTGTATGCCAGATGTCAGAGGGAAAATACACCTTTTAATTAAAATCACTGTGTAATGCTGCCAGATGATTCCTTCAGAAGCATGTAGTGGTACTTCATAAGTATTTAATAATTAGTTTATAAGGGTCTTGCAGTGGTTAATGGTTTTTTATCTCTGTCTGTAGATACTTTTTGTTGTTACATTTGTATGGTATCATTGTGGATTAATATCATTTCTGTTAACGGATCTTTAAACTTTGCCACCCACAGCAGCTGGACCAGTGATACACAGACTTTCATCACAGGTATAAACATGAATACTTATCAAAGACAGAGGCTGATTAGCACACATGCACACACAAACACACACACACTTGTACACATACAGTATAAACAGTCTCTGTATGTCTCTGTCTTCCCTCATATGAAGTCCAGCCTCTGCAGATCACTTCTGCCCTCTATTGACTATAAATGGGACTGTAGCTGCAGATTCGTATGTGGAGTTACAGGGTGGAATTAAACAAGATGTGAAGATTAAGTTTTGAGTCAGTGTGGATTTATATCAAGTATCCAGAGAGTCAAAGCACAACTTCATTAGGTGTTTAATTAGGAATAGGCACATGGTATTTTCAAAGTGGAACAGAAAGAGAAGTCTGCTGTTTGAGAATTAACTAATGACTTACAGCATTTAAATTCTCTATTGGAAAATGACGGTATTAAAAGTGAACTGTCACTACAGTTTGAATTTGAATTGCATATTTTTACACTAAGAATAAGACTGAAAACCTCCAACAAAAATGAAACCGGGGAGCAATTCTGAAGACAGAGAAGTCTGACAACAGATTACGGCTGTCACAATATCAGATTTCCCCAACACTATTATTGTGGTCAGAATAATTCATAATTATAATATCATTACAATCTTTACAGTAAAAAACAATAATAATAACAACAACAATAATAATAATAATAATAGCCATTATTCACATGGAATTCATCTTTAACTTTGTTTAGTGTAAATTTAGTCTTTTTTGGCAAATTAACTGCTTTCAAACTACGAATGTGGAGAGGTGCAGAGAAAGTCTGTAGCCAAAACTGTACAAAAATGTACAAAAAGTGCAATGATGCTTAATGTGTGAGTGAAAAGGTGTGTGTATGGAGGCCGTTGGGGGAATTGAGAAAAAGCAAGAACGGAGAGAAATAGGAATAATTTAAGAGCACACAGTAGGTTTAAGACAAATTGGATTATTTACACAATATTATCACGTGTTATATTTCATTTTTTAAGTATGATGGTTCGTGTCGATGATGGTAGATCACAACACTCCTACAACAGATATTAATTAATTAAATAAAATGATACAAAAATAATATAATACACTTATTTAAAACTGGGTTATCAATCACAAATTCAAATTGTCTAAAAACTACCACAATGAATACAATAAAAGCTGAAATTTGGTTCTCTCTGTCTCCAAATCCACTTACTTATACTGGGAACAAATATTTAAAATATAATATCACTCAGCTACCACATTTTTTGTTGCTTCTTGTATTAATTAAGCTTTCTGTAACGGAGTTTTCTTTGCCACTACTGCTGCTAAATTATTAAAAGATGGATGGAATGAAGTGATTTGGTTTACTCTATATCATACTAGCGTACATCTACACCATAAAATACTGAATTCAGGCATACTCTCCAAACCTATAAAAGTTTCCACAAACAGTGAGCGGAAAGCTAATGCGTTACAGAATGGCATAACGGAGCGGCAGGGGAGAGCCGGGTGATTTAATGTGAGTCATTTTAACATTAAAACAAGTGGGACACAGAGGAAACAAAAAGAGCAAAAGAGGAAAGGAAACTTCAAAATGCTCTTTGAGGAAAATGAGATCACAGGCTGCAATTATATAATTCTTGTCAAGTGATGGTGGCGATAGCCTAAGAGGAATGCACACACACACACACACACAGGCACACACACGCAAATAAACTCCAGTGGGAGAATAGCCTCCTTGACTGCATTTTTAAATGTTGGAAAGTTATAGGGGTCACATGTGGGTCAGGTACAGGAAGAGTATGGTGTGTGTGTGTGTGTGTGTGTGTGTGTGTGTGAGAGAGAGAGAGAGGCCCTGAATGCTGGGCCCCTGATAAAAGCACTTCTTCTGATTTCCTCCTTTGGTTTTTGTTTTTTGTCCATTTGGTCCCTCTCTTTCTAGTTACGATGAAAGTCAAAAAGCCAAGCGTTCCCAAGTGTTCGCTGATGCCAAGTGCAGATTTGAAGTGGGAGCATGACTTATGAAGTGTGTGTGTGCACTTCTGCATGCATGTATGAGTGCGCTTCAGTGTCTGAGGACTTTGAGAAACAGTCAATCTTGATATGACTCCATCACATGGACTACAACACGACCGCACGAATACAAACATGTATAATGAATCGTCAGTAGCAGTACGGTGCTCAGAATAAATCAGGCATTCATGCTGTTGCCTACAGATCATGGACGCTACACATCTCCATATCTCCCAGTTTACAAAACCCATTTACAACACCGGGACTGCAACACAAAGGTTCCAATCTGAGCCCCCCGTCATTCACCCACACACACATACACACACACACACCACAGACTGGTGGTGGGGCCAGGGGGTCTGCTGCTAGGTTCCCAGGGAGCCTCACTGGTCTGATGGAGGCACTTTGTCTGAAGCCGGGGCAGACTACAGCAGACTCCAGAGGAGATGCCTATCAGCTACTGGCTATGCTACAGCCTGGAGCAGAGAGGGAGGGGAGAAAGAGGGAGAGGGGGGCTACAATACAAGATGCTGAATGAAAAAATCGTCAGCATCAATATAGAAATCAGAAAAGTGTAATTGCTCACTTAAGGCAGAAATAAAAATCCCACACATGCCTGAATTTTTGAAGGCTGTGTTACTGTTACAAAGTCAGTTAGACATCAGTAACATGTGTAACAGAGTCAAATACACATTTGTAATATGTTGTATTATAATTAAATTTAGGCCTTGATAGACAAGGTAAGTCTAAAACTGTGTTTTAGCCTCTCTAATATTATGTTTACAGGTTTACTCACTAGCCTAAACTTTATGTGTAATATGCTAACATATTCCTGGATCGCTTAATTTGTGTAGGGCCTGACGATAAATGATCGCAACTGACAAGAGGATTTTGCTATTTACCTCTTTCTTACAGGTTTTTGTGTGTTTTAATGTGTTGCACTGAATGCAACATATCTCAATCCCTCCAGGATTTCAAAGGCTTTTTTGAGATTGTTGAGGCCTAAAATGCCTGATTTCATGGCAGCTTTTCTCAAAGAGAGCAAGAGCGAGTAAAAATTGCAAAAAAAAAAAGTTGCATTTCTTTTGTATGATTCATTAAAAATCAAATGCAACTTGCCACACAAACCACACTCTGTTCTGTGTGTTTTTAGTAATCTTACCAAAAAGGCTCAGATTTCCAAAAAGTTCACTTGGGGGTTATTCCACAAAGAGGCAAAATATTTTTTGAGCTCAAATGCAATCAAAACAGCAGGCATAAAATTATGAAATATAAAAGTGCTTGTGTTCTTTTCAGTACCCATGACATGCAGTGACTGAACAAAAGTGCAAGGTTGTGTGGAATTCATGGGGATTGGTTGAATTTGCATTAATTGTAGCAACTTCCTCGAGGGACTGATATCTCACCGTTTTACTGTTGTGCTCCATGGGAGAGGGGCTCAATTGACAGGAGTATTTTGTTATTGACCTCTTTGCTGTCAGAGAGAAATGGAGCTTGCCTCTGAAGGTATCCATGGTCTGGACCTCTTCCTCAAAACACAACACAGACAATGCTAGATGCCACCGGTTACATGAGGTTGAGAGAATTCAGATGAAATAAACATTTTCTATGAGCCGTGTATGCCAGATATTGACATCAGCGTTTTACTGAGACGGTAAAACAATTGAGATAAATCCCTCAACGGGAGAATCAAGTTAAGGAGCCCAATTGCTCTCCGTTGCAGATAACGGTAGCAGTGGAGGCCATATGCAAGTGTTGACAGGCAGAGTGATGTATAGTGAAACTGAGGGTGAGTCAGGTCGGTGACACACTAAAGGTCAACAAGGAGCGTGACCTCTCCAGGTGTGGCCTCCTCACTCAGATCTGACACGCACGCACCCTTCTGCACTTTCTTCTTCTGTTTTTTTTATCCTCCCAAATGATCTCTCACAGGTTTAAATTTATATGCAACGTACAGTTCATCCTTCACACTGACGGCAACTCTGACAGGTATTGTAAGGTGCTGAGCAATGATAGGAACAACAAAAAGCGGATACGAGGATAAATGCAATTCCTTTCTGCCGTCTTTTTCCTCTAATCTCTCCCTCTGATTACCGAGGCAGCGCCGGGTTATGGATCGGGGTGGGTTAGCCGTGGCGTAGTGGTAGACAGATCTAATGTGCGCTGTCTGCTGCATGGCGACTTCTTAGTTAGAGCGTGAGGGCGTAGGGTAGGGGGGCTGGAGGGACTTGCACCGTGACCCAAGGATCTCCACGGTCTCTGTCAGCGGAAAATTAGATTACAACAGTGGGACCAGGGGGGTGGTGGACCTGAGGAGGGGGCGTCAAGAAGTCTAAATATGGAGGCCTCAGTATGTCCATAATCACTTTATACAAGTTAGATGAACCAACAGACTTATCTCCTCCTCGCTGTCCAGATTGCACATGCTGGTGTCAAGCGTATGTGCGTGTGTTGTGTAACCTCTCTGACACAAATCCTCTGTAGTACCTCTGCGGTGTCCTTTTACAGTGAACTGGACAAAAAAAAAAGTGTACAGTGGAGCTTAAATGTTTGTGAAATGTCTGAATGGATGGATTTGTCAGCAGCCAAAACAGACCAATTCGGATGGTGCCATTCTGAGAAACGGGCACAAAAAATCAGTGGTGAAAAGTAACTGAATACATTTAATGTACTTTCTCCTCCACTCCATTTTTTATTTACTTTTCGGATTAAGATTTGACACAGTGGGTAATATAACAAGCTTTTAAAATGTAACACATTAAAGATTAAATCAGCGGTTTGAAACTAAGGTGACCAGATGAGAATGGGTGAAATTTGGTGTGTCATGTCAGAGGAATAATTAAGAGGAACATAATTTGTTGTTAATATAATGAAGATCAGTAACAGATTCTGAGGATGGCACAGGTGACAGGTATGTTAGTCATTTTTAACATCTTTTCAACAAATAGGAAATGCCTGTGCTTCCGCAGCTGGAGCTGTCACAAGCATCCGTTGCCTTCGTCCCCTTAAGTGTAGAATTTATGATTGATTGAACAGGTCAAATGAAATCAGGATTCGGTTATTTTAACCTTATCAGTGCAAACAGACAAGTGAAAATACATCAATATCATCTGGGAGCTGGGACATATTTTACAAAAATAAACATGACCTGTTTAATAACTAACAGCAGGAATTATAGCCTACATACATAAGAACATTTTCACAAATTCTGTTCAATTCAATTTTTGGGACAAAAGGGGCAGGCTTTGGGATTCGGGACAACTGCTTGTAATTCGGCACTGTACTGAATTTTTGTACTTGTCATCTTGTCACACCATTTCCAACTTTTGTGGCTTTTGCTGACCCCGTTGCAAAAAGCAATGTGTAGTTGTGTCAGATTTCAGCTGTATATAATATTGTTCAAATTGTTTCCATGTCCAACAGTAACATGCTGTTTACACACTGATGCTTCAGTATTAATAATCTAATAATGTCATCTTTTAATAGTCATAGGGACCAAACAAGATGGTTTCTGGGAAGTAGTCCTTACACAATGTTTGGAAAAGGGCAGGCACTTAAAAAAAACACTTGGCAGGTGATTGGATGAACCATCTATCTATCATGTCAACACGGGCTAAATTCAACCAATTAGATCAACACTTCCATGGACGCTTCTCATTGGTGTCACACCTAAAACCACACCCGTAGCTGCCAGTAGTCCCTCCAACAGCACTGAATGGCTGCACCACTTTCCCAGATATCACAGATAACTTGAATCCTGGCAAGGTGGATTCTTGCATGAGCTTGCGAATCCAGCTGACACGCAAGGTTACCAAACCAGAGCTTTTACATTAATACTTAATTTAACTTAAGTAGGATGTTTCAGGACTTTCACTTGTACATACTTTTACTTCAGTAAAAGATCTCAATATTTCTTCCCCCCATTGCCAAACATGAAGCAGTACGTCAGGCTTGGATTAACACTCAGCATAATGAAATGATCAACCCAAGCTGGACCATTATGTTTTTCTGAGATCTCAAAATCTTCACAGCCTTTTTGCTTTATACTGGAGCATCGGATACATACAATTGGCTGCTTTTGTGAAGAAAAATGATCAACTTTGATATGAATCAGCGAGATGTACAGTCAGTCAGGACTCGGAGACAAAGAAAAACAGGAAGGAGAAGTCTGGTGAACAGACACTGGCAGCAGTGACTGTGGATGGTGACAGCAGACAGCGGTGGTGACGAGAAAGGGAAGGGAAAAAGTGGGAGGGACGGGGGGGTGATAGACAGAGACAGAGCAGAAAATTGAAGTACATGTAACATGACACAAATGGACAAAAGTATTTAGCTAATGATTTATTATTAAACAGAGCAGGCAGCCCTCCCCAGCCTGATCCCCCAGCCTTGCCCAGGCCCCGGCCCTATTGTAGGGAGATGGAGAGGCAGATAAGCAGGGCTGTAATGGTAGTCAGATGGCAGGTGGGCCGGCTGAATCCGGGGTTAATCACTGCTAAGTGCTGTGGAGAGGGGAGGACACGGGGCCTGGCTGAAACATTGTATCCTGGGGGGCATTGGGAGGACAGGTAAGTCAGCCCAGGTAACTCACCTTGGCGGCTCAGGGAGACAGCTGGACTCTTGCACTGGTCGGCTAATGGTGTTAACTCAGGAGAGTCGCCACAATGATATGTTACATCAACACACTCCCCTCCGTCTCACTCTCCGTCTTGCTCTTTCAAACCATGTTAGGCTCTTTTGTACGTGCACCATCCTGCCTTATTGCTTGGAGCATTTCCGAGTAACACAAGTGATCTAATCTGTCTGAGAGGATGGAGAGAACACTGTGTAACAGAGTTACAAAATAGAGACGTCTGTGGACCTTTAAATGGAACTCTTCTGAGGGAAAACAAACTTATTTTTAAGAAGTGCTTTTTATTCCACAGATGGATGAAATGAAAGGCTAATGTCATGCATAGGGATGGGCATCATTTACTGGTTTTTATGATTGTCTAAATCTATTACTTACTTTGACTTCCAATGTTAATGTCACGATTCAATTCATTCTTTTTTTTAGATCACACTGATGGCTGTGCCATTGACAGACTATCAAGTTTTGATTGGCATTGGTTTTATGCCCTGACAGCTGTCATTTACAGTTTCAAATTTAATCTTTAAAAAGACCTAAAAAGTCTATATGGTTTCAAGTGTAATATAACGGCTGGTGAGCTATGCCGTGTTGCCTTTTAAGTGTTTTTTTTTATCCGGACATATGCCAGACGCAGCAAGCATGTGGGAGTGGACAGAACTTCTGATTTTACCTTTGATTTACATGATTGAAACTGAAAGCTCATTTGAATTTTCAATTTTTGATTTACTATTGAGTTTGTGACACCCATAGTATTGTTCGAATTTTATTGATACCAATATTGATATTGCTTATCACTACTGATACTCACCTATACTCTTATCACTAATACTTTCTGGGGCATGACTGGATTTTTTGGGCAAATGCTAATGCAGATGTATGGGAGGAAAAAAAAATACTGATCTATCTGCCAATATTCTTTGTACAAAAACAGTATACAAAATATAGAAAATATACATGAGCACACATTTTGTGTCTTGTGGTGAAGATATGCATGGAATAAGGATATTTTTACAGTTAAAAAATAAACATATTGTTTATTGATAACAGGCCACTGAAACAGTGAACTTTCACCTATTTTAAAATTTATAAGTAACTATAAGTAAAAAAAGAGCAAAATATTTGTATACATTAAACCTGAGTTAAGAAAAGGAACCAAACTACATACAATGCTGCCTATAAAGCCAACAAATAATACCAATCTGCACTATGTTCTGTCAAAAAAAAAAGTTTTCATATTGATGCGTAATGGACAACATATATGCTGATACTGATACAGACCAGTCTAGCTGTAACAGACCAATATCAATCCACCAATATATTGATGGGGCTCTACTTCTTTCCATTATTCAATGCAAAATATAAAAACTCTTTGAAACTCATGTGTAGTCATGCACTTCACATTTTGATTTAAAACATGATAAAAATGAGGATTTCAAACAGGGCCTACTGTCGACAGACCACAAATACCAAAGACCAAAATGACATGACTATGAAAACCTCTCCTCTTTGTCCCTCTCTAGCTTCAGTTCATCCACCCATTTTTCCTCAGAGTGGCCCCTATCGGTGGCTGTCTCCACACTCTGAGCTGTGTTCGCCTCCAGCGGATATCAGACTTCATGAAAAAAACAACAAGCGGCCTCTCCTGCCACAGCATGAAATGCAGGCCGCTGTGCGTCTAAACAGCGGATGACAAACCCATAATGAAGGCGGTAATTGGAACAACATTTCATGTCCACTGTGCACGTCTTGCTCTGGTATCCCTGCCGCCATCAGGCCCTTCTCCCAAATCATTCCCAAACGTCCGGCAAATCAAAACAAAACACGGGGAAAGGAACACAACTTTACAGAGCAGTGACTTCTGATGGGCCATTTCTGCTGGAGACTGCAGTCTGCGCGGAGGTGGGCCTTACTTAGCCTCCTTAACATGAAACAGGCTGCTACTCTGGGCTACATTCAGCTGGAGCCATCGATGGTACCGGTGCACTGTTACTCCAACACACATGAGCTGTTGTTGTGTTTGGAAATAAAAGCTACGCAAAAAGGAGTCACGCAATCTGCCCCGAGATGTGAGGGAAAGAAAGAAATACACACATACATGCACCTCTTCAATTTCCACTTTAACACACACCTTCATCTTAAAACACAACCATCAACCATATAGCTGAGCTTATTCCTCTGCCTGCTCCCATAAAATGGAGTCGTCGTAAACAACAGATGAAGTCATCTTGTTTTAGAAGAAGAAAAGAGGAGAGGTCAAGTTGAACAGAGAGCCTTAGTTAAATCATCTGCTTGTAGTAAACAGTTGAGAGGAACATCTATCAGCCAGGCACGTGCCGCTGACAGTATAATAATAAGGTAGCGAGAGCTGGAGCGTGCACTGAAAACAGATGAAGAGAGCCACTTCTCTCCAGAGACAGAGAGCCAATGAGGAAAAGAGAGGACAAATAGAACGAGCAAAGTAGCTCATCACCTTCTCCATCAGCATGGCGGGTGGCGCGGGTGTGACCGAACACAGTAACACTGCAGAGCCTGTTCATAATCACAAGGTTACTGTTCATTGTTCCATGTGACCCGGTGGACATGAGTGACAAGGTGGGCAGCCAGGCTCAGTGCTACTGTGCGGATAATTAGCTCATGACGACAAAGTGAACTTTGATGTACAGTCGCTCCGCTGTAACGCTTTAATGACCTTAGAGCTCCTACTCTCTGAGAAATGAGGGTTCCAAAATGCTTACTTCTGACGGGCTGTGGTTCTACCCAGAACCATTTGCTTCGGAAGAACCCTTGTGAAGAAACGGTTCATCAAGGGTTCTTTCTTTTTCATTCAAAGAACCATTTTTAGAAGGAAAAAAAGTTTCAAAGGCTTGTTGAAAGCATGGGTGTTGAAATATTTTCACCTTCAAATATTTAAATGTTTCTACATGTTTCAAACTATATTTCTGAAAGTAGATGTGTCTGGAATGTGTTTTTGTCTCATCTGTAGAATACAATATAGTTATAGTATAATTCACCCTCAGAAGGGTTACAGGTTAAAGCCTTATAAAAAGGGCATTTTTAGATGACCCTGGGTAGGCTAACAGGGTTTTTGGTAGGGTTGCACTGATCGACCAGCAAGAGACAGGAACTGGACTGTTTTCAGTGTGACCCATAGACTGTATATAGAAGTGGATGAAGCTTCCGGCTCTGAAAAATGAAGCCAATGCGGAAGTGCAGTAACGCTGTATTCTCACCGAAATCCAGCAGGGCGCGCGCGAGCTGGCTGCAAAAAGAACCCCGGTCCCATTGACCCCCGTTCTAAAATGCCGAACTTTACAGCTTTTATAGCCCGTGTAAAAAAACGATTTTGGTCTCTATCGCTAATATCCCCCACCATGTTCACTGAACAAGGCTTGACTTTTCATATAAGTCATTTGTTGATTTTATATTAAGGCTTAAAGTTCTGTATAATTAGGGGCGTGGTTTTGTGATTGACAGGCGTAGTGCCCTATGGTAGTGCTACTCACTCGCTCCCATAGACTATACCGTCTATGCTTGCCCCCCACCACTCGCCCTGCTCCACCGTCTCAACCAATCATATTCACATCCGGTTTCAACACTGTCAAAGTGGCGCTGGCCAAATCTGAAACTCGAGGCTTCAAAATGGGTGTTCAGAAACCAATGGGTGACGTCTCGAAGGCTCCGTCCACTTCTATATACAGTCTATGGTGTGACCAGCCCTGACCTGTCAGTGTCATATATCTCATTCTGTACCAGTCAAAGTCACACACATGCTCTGCAATATGGTCACATCAAGCACCACAACACAGACAGTGACTAAAATTGGCAGTAACTCCACCTCATTTGACATTGTTTTGTGTGGCGGAAAAACAAAAAATTTGTTGAATAAAACTTGAATATCAAAGCTTCAATGTAAACTTAATATGAGAAAAAAAAATCAGCAAAAAAAAAGCAAAAATGGAAATGAGAAAAAAGCTGAAGGGGGCAAGCAGAAGAACCCTATATGGTTCTGTTTAGTACCTTTATTTCTAAGTGTATTTGTGCAAGTCTGTGTACATGTTTGTGTGCGTGTGTTGAGTGTGTGCAGGCATTTTCAACACAGACACTAAATGAACGCACGCACGCACATGCACACGCACACGCACACGCACACACACACACACACACACACACACACACACACACGGCTTCAGCCAGCCAGTAGGTTTGATGTCAATCAAGTGGGTGTCTAATTAAAAGTAACAGGAGGAAGCTGCTGGGGACAGCAATCGCTATCGGACTCACATTTTCATATGAATGGCCTTTTTTAATTAAACTGAACAGCTAATAAGCCTCAGTATCCAGACCATGTAGCAGTTTAACAGACAAAGAGCCACAAAGAAAACACACACATATACACACACGCACGCATAGAAGAGAATGGAGGATGAGAGGTAAAGACAGAGGGATGAATAATGACGAGTCAGAAGCAGAGTGATGCATTGCCTTTGAACCTGTTGGCTCTCCTTTGTTTGTGCAGGCGCTTTGCCAGAAGCTATTGTTGTCAACAAAGTTTATTTAGCGTTGATGGTATTAAAGAACACAGTCCAACGAGAATTTGCCTTTGCCATGAGACGGGGAGAAATGAAAGAGAGGTAAAAGAAAGAGCACAGAGCGCTATCTATTCCTCAGATGAAAAGGAGAGTCTACAAACAATTTGGGCACGTGTGTGTTGGTTATTTTGTCCCGCAGCTAAAGAGTAATTATAAATGTATTTGAGTTGCAGTGACTGGATCAAACATAAAACAGCAATGGGGCTGAACCAGCTGTCTTTATTTAAGTCAAGAAAGGCAAAACAATGACAGCATTTTGCCAAGTGATTTGGGGTATCATAAAATGAAATAATACAAAAGTAAAATGTCACTGTAAAATCCAATCTTATTTCCATCAATGGATTTAGCAGCTATTGAATCCTGACAGCACAATTCAGTGACATGAATTTAATGCTTAGCGGCGTGCTTATATGATGTTCAGAGCTTCACTGCCAAGCTCTAACAATGACATTTAGCAGCTCCAAAAAATTGCTTTGTTCATGAGCCAGACATAATTAATGTGTTGATCCTCTTCTATGTGAAATTAGCAAGCCACTCAAATCCAGCATTTCTTTAAAAAAAAACACACACACACAGATTGTCTTCTTCACCATCCCTCCCTTCTCATATCAACAGTCTGTCGGCAAACATACATAATCACACCAGGTTGCCAAAGATGTGCATGGAGAGAGAATGGGGACAAAAGGCTAAATAAATGGGACATATGATTCCCATACTGCTACGATTTCTCTGTGGAAGAGATTATGGTTCCGTTCTAACAAACACGACAAATCTCCATTTTCCCAACCTTTTACAGCAGATAAAGGGCCTTGGATCCCTTTTCCACACTAAATCCCAGATCAACTTCTCCTTAGCTATTCAAACCACCCAGCAGGTTGTTTCTAAAAGGCTTGAAAGTGAGCCTAGAGATAGCCAGCTCTGGCATCTCAAATGAGCTCTCTGCGCCGCCGTGATGTACGCTTGACTCGCTAATTCTCCCTCTTTCTTACTTCTTCAGAAACTTTTAACATCATGACCCCGAGAAACATTTGCAAACTATAACAATAAAATTAACTTGTAATGAGCAAAATAATTGCACATCAAACGCTGCTCGATGGTGGAGCGCGAGCTCGGAAGAAAGGGCCCAATTTACAGATTACATGGCTCATGACTACCGAAGTTCAAAACACAGAGAAATTGGTTGTGAAGTGAGAAAAAAGGGCCCTTCCAAAACGACTCCGAAGCATTCTTTAAACTTGTGTAATGGATACGCTGCGGGCAACTGGGCAAATTTACCATGCAAAGAATCTCCATTCTGCACGCAGCACTTCAAAGGCGAAAGGAACTGAGTTTCAGGGAGCCAGTGGGCACGGGGAGAGGGGGGAATGAACTCGAGATGCACATTTGTATCCCGGAGTGACAGAAATTGGCGGGGGGTGTTCAAAATGAGAGATTTAGCTGATCTAGGGCAGAGTAGTAGCTCCGTCAACACCACAGTGCCTTCCTCAATCTTCAAAAACAGAGGAAAATCATAATGTAGAGAGGAAAAATGCTGAGAAAGTTAAAATGGAAGACGCACATCAAAACTCAAGAGAGGACTGGAGACATTTTTCTCTCAACTGCTGAGAGGAAGAGCAACAGAGAGAAAGAAAGAAAGATAGAAGATAGGGAGATAGATGGCTTGAGCGACTAGGCCAAGTTGTTGTGTTATATTTTTCTCTATCAGGCTACAGCACTCTTTTATGTTGTGCTGGTAGAGGAAGTAGAGGGGAGCAAGAGATTACATTAGCAATGATAAAGTGACCACTGCCATGCCGTGTCTTACCATCAGATACACACACACACAACACAGCAGATTACACCGAAAAACACCTAAAACCCAGATACACTCTGGACTGCAGTGGACAGCTGTTATCACCTCCAGGAGTCCACATGCAGGGGTAGGGGGTGGGGGGTGTCTGATTTTACCGAAATAAAAACCTGGTGTGAAGGGCTAAAGCTACACGGCCCTTTTTGTACAGAAACCAAACTGAGCAAATTGTGTTGACATGTATTTTACTCCTATAAACTTCTGCATTTTGTAAAGTTGTTATCAGTTGTAGCTAAAATATTGAACCAAGGTTACAGAAATTTTATGCTAAAATGTTGAAAGGTCAAATAAAAAGCCACAAAAATTCCTTAGACAAATGTGTTGCTATTTATTTAGCTGTCTCCAAATGTTCAAAAGGGACATTTTCTTGGCCCCGATGTTTCGTGCTTGTTTCTCACATTGCCTCTGCGTTCACCCCTCACTCATTCTGCCTTTCCTCCACCCCTCTCTCCCTCACAAGGCAGTCTCCTTCTCCTGTTCTGGAGCCTTATCTGATGGGAGCGCCGCCACTGTTTGCATAAAACACTGTTTATAAGGGGTTGCATATGTTAAAACATTAAAACACACATTAGAGTGCATGCACACACACTCTAATGCTGCACAGAGACGTGTGCACACTGACAAGTTGAGCTGTTCCGACCTTGGTAAAAAGCTGCAGTGGACGTGCAGTGGATTTGTTTAAATAAGGATTTTCCTTTATAATATCAAGAAGAAGAAAAAAGACTGCAACACACACAGACAACATTTAAGTTGTTTAACTACAGTTTAACAACATGACATACACATTAATAACATGATTTATTAAGCTTTCATTCTAATATTTTAATGGTTTCAAGCTAACTAATAGGCTAACATTACACTCTGTCATATCAATAGACCTTATACCTACAAATAACAAATATTAGATAGAGTAAAGGAACTTATGTGTCAGCTTTTGAAGTCTGATGAGGTTTACAAGAAGGCAAAAAAGATCCAAACATACTGTTTATCTAAAAAGAAATTTCAAAAAACATGTTTCTAAATTCCAAAGTGATGTTTTTAAATTTGTTGGTTTTGTCCATGTTAATGTACAAAAAAAAAATCTTGAGCTGAAACGATAAGTTGATTAACTAATAAATGAATAAATTAATCACCAACTATTTTGCTTTACTTCATTTTGTTTTGCTTTACTGTGTTGTTAATTGATTAATTGTTTTGGGCCATTTTTTCAGAAAAAATTCTCTAATTTCAGCTTCTCAAATGTAAACATTTTCTGGTTTCTTTAGTCCTTTGTGACATTAAACTGTTGTGGACAAAACAAGGTATTTGAGAACATCAAGGACCAAACAACTTCATTGATTAATCGATGAAAAATGATCATTCGTTGCAGCCCTAATAGACTCAGAAAAGCATCAAATCTTATATTGTCATGTCATATCTGAGAAGCTGCAACCACTGAATGTTTTGCCTTCTTGCTTTATAAAGTTACTTTAGGTGATTGATTATCAGAATAGTTCTTGACTAATTTTCTCTTGCTTAGTTAACTGATAAATCTTCTCTTAGGTTCAGCAGTAAATAGTCTCAGAAATCATGATTACATTCCATAAAACATGCAAATGATCTACTCCATGTTTTCAAATGGCAAAGAACATGAATGTGTCTGGACACATGCTGTGTTTATAGCTGCAACAATTAATTTATCAAAAGAAGATTAGCTGCAAACTATTCTGATAATCAAATAACTGTTTCAGTCATTTTTCAATCAAAATGTCCAGCATTTACTAGCTTCATAAGTATAAGGATTTGCTCCTTTTCTTTGTCATTTATGACTGTAAATGAAGAGGTCTTTGGGTTTTGGACTGTTGATTGGACAATTTGTGAAGCAGTCTGAAGACATTACTTTGGACTATTTTTCAAGATTTTATAGTCCAAACGATTCATCAGTTTATCCCGGAAAATAATAGGCAGATTAATTGATAAGGAAAACAATTGTTAGTTGCAGCCTTAGGGTGCAAATGCTGTCCACTGACAACTCACTCACATGTTCCAAGATGATCAGGTATATTTTAGGGATATTCTGAGATGAAACTGTGGTGTTACAAATAACAATCATATTTTGTCGACACAACAAGAGCTTATGAAGAAGATTTCCACCTTGTCCATCTCTAACAGTCTGAGTCCTGTTCAGGACCTGCAGTAGTCCAAGCAAGGCCCCAGCAGCACTGGAAGCAAAGGCAGCCATCATTAGGACTTTTTTTTAAAAATATATAAATCTGCATTTTTATTTCCCTATCATACACTGTATTTGGACACTTGTCTGAGATGAAATAACAATGGGGTACTGCACTTTTCCTTATAATCTTCACTACACAAGACCATTTTATTGAGTTTACTCTGCCCTCTTTAACAAAGTAAAAGCTAGTGTGATAATTACTGTGACAGCAGCCTACACAAACCATTAGTCTTTCCATCAGTCTCGCTTCATTTCCCTCATTCAGCCTGGTGCAGTTGACCGCTATTGTGCTCAGTTAAAATTCTGCCATTTGTTTTCTCAGAAAATTAAGTTACTTCTGCAAATTTACACTAATTTACTTAACTTACGCAAACCTCTGGCTCCAGCCATTCAAAAGGCCACTCTGTTTGTTTAACATGCAACTTGAACTCTGTGACTTTTACGTCAACCCTTCCTCCACCCATCGCCTCCCCTTCTCCGTCCCTCTCTATTCTTAGACCCTCCAACATTGATCAATGGTCCACGTGGTTCAAGCCAGGGACACCTTCCCTGTCTGGGATTAAAATTGTAAACCACAGGAGGTTTTAACCAGTGGGAGACATGAAGATGTGGTTTCGATTAGTCTGCCACAGCACTTCCTGGGGGAAGTTTTCCTCTCAGTTCACACCCCTAAAAAATGTCTTCTTGATATCCTAACTGCCAACAATGGCTCTCTATGCTTTGGTCAGTCACGTCAACATGTCTCTTCCTGTGTGGACAGAGCCCTTTAAACCGAGCGACCAGGGAGGACGGTTCCCAGGAGGATGAGGAGTGAGAGTTGTGTATAGATTGGAAAGGGTGCTGTCAACAGAGACGAGCCTTTTGCCCTGACACATGACCCGACTACTTCCGGGTCGTGTCGTGATAGCCTTCCTGAAGGTTATTCAGAGTGCCAGCGGTGTTTCACATGACCTCCAACACATCACATTCCTCAGCACTAATATCATGAAACCCTTTTCCTCTCTCTCTGTCTCCCCACGCACACTTTCAGACATCGCTTGCCCACTCACACCCTGCTGATATCACATCCGACAATGTCAGACTAACCACACAGACTACGAGTGTCGATCATGGCCGTTTGATGTGTGAACATTAGACTGCATTGGGGTTAGTGTCAACAGCTGAGTCATGGGGGTTAATGGAGACGGTGGCGAGTGCAGGGGTCTTAAACGCAGCCCGCTCTTTTTTCGGCCACGCGTGACTGAAGATCATCATCATTAGAGCCGAGGGTGCACAGTGATGAGCTCATCATGAAGAGATGGTGGTGCTCATTTGTCATGTCTATGAGAGAGAAAAACTCACTCACTCCAGGGAAAGTGTTGGAAAGGTTGTGAAGTACATCAGACTGAACACATATTCTGTTTACAGAGAACAGCGTTTTCTTGAACAGAAAAAAGTTGACTTCTTCACATGCAAAGATTTAACAGTTTGAAAATTTCATCACGCATTTATAGTGACCAAAATGATCAGTTATTATTGTTATTTCAGTATTGTAATAATAATAATAATAATAATAATAATAATAATAATAATAGTAATAGTAATAGTAATAATAATAATAATAATAATAATAATAATAATAACTTAATTGATATAGCACTTTTCAAGCTTAAGCACAAATCCCACAGCCTTAAATACAGAACGAGGAGCAAAAAGATCATATAAAAAAGTACGTGGAAGCAAAACATTATTAAAACAGTAAAACATTATTACTTACTACTTAGACCTTACAGAGGTGAGTTTTAAGAAGTTGCTTGATAGCTGCAGTGGAGTCAGCTCATCTCACACTGAGGGAAGGCTGTTCTTGAGCTGAGGGGGCCAAATGTGCTCAAAATGTTCAGCAGATATACATACACTGAAATCATTTCAGTTTCACATTGAAAATCTCACTGATTTAAAATCAATGTCCAAATTCCAAATAATCTGCAAATTAAATTAATTAAAGTAATTGTTAGTTGCAGGCAAATTTAGAAACAAGTTGCTCAGTGCTTCACAGAAAGACGTATAACCAAGAAAATGCATCGATCAGGCTAGATAAAATTAAATTTCAACAAAGGAAATTAAAAGTGCAAATTCCATAAAATCAACAAAGTACAAACTAGAGAACAATTTAACAAAAGACAAGTCTAAAATATTTTTTAAAGGATTTAGTTTAGTTTCAAAAAATGCTTTCTCTGCATAAATAATATAGCAAAATCACACATCGACTGAAGTTACTACATTGTAAATATTGCCCAACCCTCGCAACGAAATACAGTCACAGCCACATGTATGGTAGAGGCAAACTGACAAAATTTGCATGTTTATTATTAAACTGTAGAGTAGCTTTGTATAACCACAGCTTAAATTACAATCTTTCTGTTCTTTCTTACTGCAAACGTATTGATTATATTCTGTTCTATAACATTACACTATTATACATTATATTGTATTTTAGGAAGCCATTTAACACTTTGATCAAGGACTACAGATGAAAATTAGCCTTTTGGTTAATTCTGTTTTTTACAGTTTGTATTTATTAATTTGCACTGTCCCTCTCTAAATGAACTAAACTAATATTCTGTTATGTTACATTACATTATAGCACTTTACCAACATGTGACTGTGTGCAGATTTCTTAAAGTTCCAAATTTTTTGTACCTTAGTCTGCTTCCACACTTGGCTTTAAACCTCTGAGTGAACCCCGACTCAGTGCTCAACTCTCAGTGGACACACAGGGAATTGTGTCTGGGCCCATTAGGGCAGGCTGGGGGTATTCAAAGGGTGCACCGGGGTCACGTGATGGGTTCCCACTGCTACAAAACTCTGCTTCCCTAAAGCTACAACAGGAAGCAGAGTTTAGGAACAGACTAATGGACAATCATTATGCTTTCTGGCTCCGTTTGCTCTCATTTGTTCTAGTAGTGTGAGAACATAGAGCCTCGAGCCCCCCGGCGAAGAAAGACAGTGATATCTGCACTTTGTTCATTATGCTGCACAAGTGATAGCCCATTTTCCCATTTCTTGGCTTTTATTCGTTTTAATTCATCCTCTAGTTGAGCCATTTCCCCGGCCGTCCTGCTCTGCTCAGTCTCCAGGTCTCTACTCTATCTCTTAATTCCCTTCTGATTGGTGGAACTGAATGAAACACTGAAGAAATGTTTTAAAAAACTACATCTACAAAGTTTCCTCTGCACCAAACCAGTCTTTGAAGCAGCAATCCTAATTCATTCTGCACTGCTACAATCACAGCCCCCCTTCTCTTCCCCGTGTTTAACATGTGGACAGGTGGCATTGATGGAGGCGGCTCATCACAGCACAGTTTTCTTCAAACACAAGACAACTTTTACTTCCACTGTTTTTCTCTAAAGTTAGATGACCCAATATTTTTTGTTACGATGGCTGACAGCATTCTGTCTTCCTGTCTCAGCACCTGTCCAGTCTGACTCAAACGGGCAAGAGTGGATAGAAGAAAAGACGGGTCACACATGCAATATGGCTGTAATTGTTAAAGTATGTTTGAGAGACAGCCAAATGAGACAGACCCACCAAACTGGGCCAAAAGAGAGCTCTCTGAATGGTGTGTGCATGATGTGTGTGTATTTAGGGGGCAGCAAGGACGGGAGATGTCAACATTTTTTCTTCAGAGTGCCCATCTCCATTTACATAATTTCCATTCCCCACAAGCAACAAAGAAAAGGAGATGCTCATACAAAAACCAAATTGACGAGGGAACAATGGTGGCCTGAAGGGTCATTTTCAGGGGGCTAAAATTTCCTAAATTGTGGTTTAATACTTTGTCAGGCTAGTTTTGGGAAATACTATTTTGCCAAAGCTCAGTCAGACCCCTGCTTTGTGTGATTTGACAAGCAAAATACATCAAACCTGAATAGTTCTCACACAATCAAAAAAAGAAATAAAAAGAATACAATGCCTTTCATTTCACTTGTCAGTATCCTTTCACTTTGCTGCAAGCCAAAAATGAGCAGCAACAGATAAAGGCACAGAGGATGCTGGACATATCAATGATTAATGCTCATCTTTCCAAAGTTGAGTATGAGATGCTTAATTCACCAAAGACCAAAACCCCTCAGGTCACACCAAAAGAGAGGACAAACTGCTAACAATCCAATGAACTACAGCTTGGTTGGACATTTGCACCAGAAGCACACATGTTGAAAGGTTTGTGTTAACTCGAAACGTTCACAAAATAGGTCAATATCTAACTTACAATCACAATCAATTTTGATCTTAAATGACTTGGGCAGAAATCCACTATAAGTAGTTCTAAAACCTTACTTTCATGTGGAAATTATTTTATCTCCAAGCAAAATCTAGGCTTGACGTAAGTGATTTTCCTGCTGGTTATGCTGGTGTATTGCAGTGTGGGACACGTATGCACCCAAGACTGTGGTGAACTTTACATTAGCTTTATGAACAATGTGATAGGAATTACGTATTTGGCTTTGTCTGTCAGCCCAGTCCACCAAAAAATGCATGTTGCCTGGCTTCAATCTCTCTGTAAGGCTTGAGCAATAAAAAGGTATTAAACTGATACAGAGATCTTGTATGGAGGTGGTGTATTGGAGTGCACAGCACTTGCCACCAGAGATCAGTCTCCACTGGGGGACATGGCAGTGCAGGTGAGCTGAAATACAGGGCATCTGGGGGATAAGTTTAAGAACTAACTCTTAGGAAAGAAAAATGCCTCTGCCCTGGGAGTATTTTATGTGTAGCCCTGATGATAAAGGTAAGCTAGCAAAGATAGCAGACTACTGATTGGTCAGAGTAGCGTGTCATAATAAGTGTGTAACTTTAGAGAGCAGCAGACTAATTACTGTCTGTGGTGGCAGAGAGTGACGTTTCAGCGAAAAAAAGCTGCAGCTTCTCAAGACAAAAGCAAAGCTCCTGTGTGTGCTGCGGGAATAGCATTGCTAAGATGAGTAAGCTCAGCCTACAATGAGAGTACTATCTGCAGTGGAGTAGGGTCGAGCCGTTATACACAAATACTGCCATAATAGTGTATACCCCATTAATATGTCAGGGAGGTATGAAGTTATGAGAAAAAAAAGATACCACCCAAGCCCGCTCTCTACCATTGCTGATCTTCTCTTCCAAAAAGTTTGCTTTTCACTTTTGGTCCATGGCCATGCCTGACTAAACTCTCATTTAGGCTGCATTATATAAGGGAAAATTGCTGATTGTAAGGCAGGTGCCATCAATTTTGAGTTAATTCGAGATTTATAGATCACAGGTGCACAAGTTTCAAACAGGATGCCTGACCTGCATGAGCAAGGTTTTTATGCTCGGTATCTTTTATGAATCAAACCTAAGCACACCATCTGAAATTATCTTAACACTATCTTCAGAGGATGATCTTAAGTTCAAGTATAAATCTAAGAACATTGATATAAATGAGGCCCCAGAAATGCAGACAGTTGTTGCTGTTTTATTGAAAGTTTTGTGAAAGCTGTGATGGGTAAAGGCGTACACACAGCTGGCAGAGGGGCAGGTGTAGGGAGTGAGGGCGACTGAGCGGGCGAGCAGGCAAAGATGGATGATGGATGGTGTTGATACAGGAGGCAGCAGCCCTGCTTTATCTAGGCAGCGCAAGCCAGACCTGCCGGGGTGATGGGTTGGCTGTCAGCCCTTTGTTTATGGACCACCACCCATCTCCCATCTCCTATATGCCCCAAAAGCCTAGATCACTCAAAAACAGCCACTTCCTCACTGCTCTCTGTCTCTCCATCTCTGACTCGCTTCCTTTTTCATTTTCTTTGCTAACAAATGGGATTTTGTCTTCCCAAGTTTGTTTCAGATTTACAGTGAAGAAAAGGAAGAAAGTGTTAAATTTCTCTCCATTAGTTGGCAAATGTGACAAAATAAATATTATTTGTGGTAATTTTAACGTAGATAATTAAATGTGTCTTTCACGTTTAAGTTCAGGGAGGAGAGAGAAGAAAGAGAGCAGGGGAAGAAGTGAACCTAATCCAACCATATCCCCACGAGTTGCACGCTTCCAATTAACGACTGGTTGGTTTATCAGCCACCGACGGGTGATTGCTGTTTTTAATCATTTTCTTTCTCTACACGGTTTCTTCCTCTCTATCAGTTCTTCCCACTCTTATCATCTAACCCCCTCCTCGCGCCGTCTCGCTTCCCACCCCTTCTCTGTTCAGCGCTGCCGTCGTTTCATCAGGTTTCTCATGGAGCCGCACTCTCATGCTGTGTCCAGCATTACAGCCCCGGTCTGTATATTAAATAACAACTTTGATGTGGGAGTTTAAAATCTGCCTATGGTCATTCTTCAACCAATGACACAGCACCTTCCATGATGGATTACCGAGCTTCAGGTACCTACCTGAATTAAACTCCAAACCACTTATGTTTTAATGTCTTTTAGTCAATTAACCAAAACAAAAAAAACAAAAAAAAACAAAAACAATATTAAGAAACAAGATTTTTCCATTACTTACAGAGGTTATTCATGCACAAAGAGAATGCTTTTCTCATTACAGGCAGCCAGTTCTATATGCTCAAAGAGTGTGGTACTACAGGCACCCTTCACTTAAATTAAACATGGGAAAAGGAACTTAATGTAGATATTACAGATGACCAATGAGATTATGGCTGGGAGAGTCTGAGAACCTTATGCGTCTATAGGATGACAGCTATAGACAGGATAAAAGCTATTTAACTGACGTTGCTACACAGAGCCCGTATAACCTCTTCCCAATGCCATAAGCTTGATGCTGATTTCTCTCCTCTGTCTCAAGTGCAAAATTGAGATGGCTAGTCTCACCCATTGCCTGTGGTCTTGCCAGCAAATACAGAGGTTCTGGTATAGCCTATTATTGGACAGGAAATGAATAAAATCTTAGGAATTAATCTAGAAAGTGATCCAAAATGCATGTTACTTGGGATACCAAATG
Source organism: Lutjanus campechanus (assembly GCA_027495735.1). NCBI lineage: Eukaryota > Metazoa > Chordata > Actinopteri > Lutjaniformes > Lutjanidae > Lutjanus > Lutjanus campechanus. The sequence continues at coordinate 1,506 of JAJHUR010123681.1, read as the reverse complement.
GCTTTCAGGGCTCAACAAGCGGTCTGCTTGCCCAGGGGAAGTAAAGTGCCAAATCGGGAAGAGGAAATCTGGCAATTCACTTATCAGACTAGGCAAGTAGTAAAAAAAGAATTAAACTACTCAACTATTTTGGCTTTATTACTGATAAATATAAAACTAATCTTCATAAAATGCAGTCAGTACAAGAAAATGTGCACTTTTGGACTGAATAGTAGACGAAGTCCCACCTAAAACAAAGTGGCATAAGGTCATGGACTTGGATGTGTTTTGCTAGATTCCTTGCCATGTATGACAAATTCTACACCAGACCAGGGCAACATGTGGCCCGGGGGCTAGATGCGGTTTCATGTGGCCTGAAAGGGTATCATCGAAATACCTAAATTAAAAATCTAGCAAGGACAGTCAATAGCATTTTGCTTACCATTAAACCAAACCCTTTAATTTGAAAGGGGGCAGCGCTGTGATCATTGGTGATGATAATGAACTGTATCTTCATATTAAACTGTAACTTTATTCACTCAATGCTGCATATCCATGTTGTTTATGTTGTTCTTCTTCTACTCTTGCTGCTACTATCACTGCAACCTGAATGCAGTATGCATGGTACACTGTAAAACGTCAAGTTTTGGACAAAATACATTATTAGGCCACAATTTAACATTGCAATTCAGAGAGGGTGACCAACAGCACAAGTGCCCTATATAGTACACTTCTGACCATTCCATTATTAGGACCTTATATCATGTCTATCTCACGCAGCCTGATCAACTTGCCATGTGACCCCCCTGAAGAATAATTGCCCACCCCTGTTCTAAGCTGCAGTATGTCATAGAGCAGTCCATTATGTTCTACATGGACCGGATATTTCTACTATTCTTACTAGAAGGTTTATGTAGTATGGATTTTTTGTTAATTTGTTTGTCCTACATAATGTAATGCCTGAGTCTCTCTCCTGTACTGATATCTGTGTCTATGAGCCAAGATGTTTTTTGTTTTGTTTTTCTTGAGGGGAAGGCTTATTTCTTTGAGATTATTTTGAGAGACATTGCCATTGCAATATGATTCACAGTTAGTGGAAATGATCATTTTTGGGTCATAATTTTCATTTTCCCTGAAAAAACAACTCTCACAATTTTGATAATGTCACATTTGTTGGGGTCTGTACCAAACAAAGGTGTTTTCTTACACCTGAAGAACAAGATTTGTAGGCCAGGGCATCTCTGCAACATTACTATGATAAATAGTATTGCAATTTGCCTTAGGGTGATTTTGATAATATTTCAACTGATTGTACAGCCCAATATCTTTATAAAAACAAACAACAGCACTGTCTTAAATAATGAAAACACTAAAGTCATGAGAAAGAGATCCATGCAATGACCCATAGTAGTAGAAGTTAGAGTCTTTGGCTCAGGACAACAGGGGATATGTTTAGGCCTTTTCTCCTGACTCATCTGGAAACACAGCTGTCGTCTTTAACCCCCCCCCCCCCCAAAAAAAAAAAAA
>JAJHUR010123678.1:0-12746 GCA_027495735.1 Lutjanus campechanus | reverse complement strand
TGTTTCCGAAACGGTAATACCTGATGAAGTAGACAAGGCTGCCACAGAAGTGGCTAATGAGCCTCAGGAAAAGAACATCACCAAACTCCAGAAAGCTACTGTCGTCTTAGTGGACCTAAAAACAACCTGCCATCACTTAAATGTAAAGGAGGCAGAAGAAACACCAGTTGATGAAGAGTTGGGTGAGAAAGAAGAGCTCAAAGTGAGTGAGGTAATTACTGAAAAGGAGGTGGATGAAGCAGAAACAGCCACTGCTGAGGTTGAAGATGCTGACAGAGTAACAGCTCCAGTGGAGGAGGAACAGTCTGCAGTATCAGCAATATGTCCAGAAAAAGAGACAGACATTCCAGTTGTGGATGATGCTGAAGAGAATCTTCCAACAGTTGAGGAAGAGGAGACAATGAGCTTGGAAGAGGAAGAGGCACCTGTTGAAACCAGGGCTCTGAGGAGCAGAACAAATACAGCCACACCAGGACGCAGAACAAGAAGCAGCAGAAAGCAAGCAGATGAACAAGAAGCAGAAATCAGTGAAGAAGAACTGGCAGCGACAACAAGAACCCTTAGAGGGAGGAGAATATCTGCTTCTGTCACCCCTAAAGGTAAATCCAGAGGAAGCCACAAACAAATCCACGAAGAAGAGCAAAAGGGGGTAGAAGAATCTGAAACTGTCAAGGAAACTGAAGCAGAGAAAGAAGAGGTAGTCGAGGAATCTGCTGCACAGGAGACAGAGGAGGAAGTTAAGGAAACAACTGAAGTGGTAGTCGAAGAATCTGCTGCACAGGAGACCGAGGAGGAAGTTAAGGAGGCAACTGTAGAAGCCACTGAAGTCACCGAAACCAGAACACTGAGAAGTAGAAAACAAGTTGTCAAAGCCACACCGAGACGCAAATCAGAAAGGGTTAGACAGAAAAAGGCTGACGTGGAAGAGGAGGAGAGCTCAGCTGGAGAGACAGCTGCTACGGATGAGTTAGTACAGGAAGGAGAGACAGACACACCATCGCCCAAAGCTGCCACTGAAGTGGTTGAAACACCTTCAGCAGAGGAGCAACAGAGCAAGGTACCCGAGCTTCCTGATCTTGAGGAAGAAAAGGAATCTACTGCAGTTGAGGAGACGAGGGCAGAAGTCGAAGACCAACAAGCTGAGGAACAACAACAAACAGATGATCCAGAGAAGGGAGAGTCACTTGAAGAGCCACCAACAGAGGGGGATGAGGCAGCCCCAGAGGAGGATAAAACAGAGGTGGAGGAGGAGGAATCTGTTGCTGTAGAAGTGGAAAAAGTTGTGACTGAAGAAGAGGAGGATGCAGCTGAAGTGACAGCTGCTGCAGATGAGTCTGACACACCATCACCCAAAGCTGCCATTGAAGAGGTGGAAACACCCTCAGTAGAAGAGCAACAGAGTGAGGAAACAGTACCTGAGCTCTCTGATCTCCAAAGAGTGACTGTGGTTTTGGTAGATCTGAAAAAAACCAATCATGACATCCAGAATGAAACCACAACTGTGGAGGAGGCCGTTCCTGTTGAGGCTGAAGAGGAGCAGAGGGAAGAAACAACAGAGGAAGAAACTGTTGCACAGGAGCATGTTCCTGGTTCCCCTGTTGGAACAGAAGAATCTGAGTCCATGAAGGTGGAAGATGCAGCTGAGGAGACAGCTAAAGAAGATGAGGCAAAAATTGTTGATAATGATGATGGTGCTGAGGAGGAACCCACAGTCACCGAAACCAGAACACTGAGAAGTAGAAAACAAGCAGTCAAAGCCACACCGAGACGTAAATCAGCTAGAGGTAGACAGAAAAAGTCAGAAGAAGAAAATGAGGACACTGAAGATGAACCAGCCGTTGAAGTCAGAGTCCTTAGAGGGGGGAGGAAGTCTGTCCCTGTCACACCCAAACGTACAACAAAAAGAACACACAAACAAGAAGAAGAAGATAAATCTACAGCAGCTGAGGGGACAGGGGTAGAGGAAGAAGAGGAACAAGCTGAGGACGAACAGCAAACAGTCGATCAAGAGAAGGGAGAGAAGCTGGAAGAGCCACTGACACAAGGGGATGATGGGGCTGTCCCGCAGCAGGATAAAATAGAGGTGGAGGAGGCGGAATCTGTTCCTGTAGAAGCAGAAAAGAGAGTGTCAGAAGAAGGAACAGTGACTGAAGATGGGGAAACGGCTGAAGTGACAGCTGCTGCAGTTGAGGTGGTACAAGAAAAAGAGACTGATGCACAGTCGCCCAAATCTGCCACTGAAGAGGTGGAAATGCCTTCAGCAGTGGAGCGGCAGAATGAGGAAATGGTCCAAGAAGAAACAGCAACTGCTGAGGAGGCAGTTCCTGCTGAGGCAGAAAAGGAGCAAAAGCAAGAAACGGTGGCAGAGGAAGAAACTGTTCCAGAGGAGCATGCTCCTGGTTCCCCTGCTGGTACAGAAGCAGGAGTGGCAGCTGCTGCAAATGAGTTAGTACAAGAAGAAGAGAGTGACGCTTCATTGCCCAAACCTGCCAGTGACTCAGCTATACTTACATCTAGTGAAGAGGAGGCAACACCTTCATCAGAGGAGCAACAGAGTGAGGAAACTGTACCTCAGGTTTCTGATCTCCCAAGAGTGACTGTGGTTTTAGTGGACCTGAAAAAGACGCATCTTGAGGTCCAGAAAGAAACCACAGTGGTTGAGGCAGAAGAGGGACAGAGAGAAGAAACAAAGATGGAGGAAGAAACTGTGGCAGAGGAGCATGTTCCTGGTTCCCCTGTTGGAAAAGAAACATCTGAGTCAGAGAAGGTGGAGGATGCAGCTGAGGAGACAGCTAAAGAAGATGAGGCTAAAAGTGTTGATGATGATGAGGAGGAGGAGGAACCTACAGTCACCGAAACCAAAACACTGAGAAGTAGAAAACAAGTAGCCAAAGCCACACCGACACGCAAATCAGCACGAGGAAGAGTGAAGAAGGCTGAAGAAGAAACTGAGGAAACTGAAGAACCAGCACTTGAAGTCAGAGTTCTGAGAAGGGGAAGGAAATCTGTCCCTGTCACACCAAAACATACAACAACAAGAACACGGAAGCAACTTCAGAAAGAGGAAGAGGAAGAAGAGGAAGGAGAGGAATCTGCAGCAGTAGAGGAGACGGGGACAGAGGAAGAAAAGCAACAAGCTGAGGAACAACAGCAGATGATTGATCAGGAGAAGGGAGAGAAACTCGAAGAGCCACCAACCGAAGGGGATGAGGGGGCAGCCCCAGAGGAGGATAAAACAGAGGTGGAGGAGGAGGAACCTGTTGCTGTAGAAGTGGAAAAGGGAGTGTCAGAAGAAGAAACGGTGACTGAAGAAGAGGAGAATGCAGCGGGAGTGACGGCTGCTGCAGATGAGTTGGTACAAGAAGGAGAGACTGACACACCCTTACCCACACCTAGTGAAGAGGAGGCAACACCTTCAGCCGAGCAGGAAATGGAACCCCAGCTTTCTGATCTTCAAAGAGTGACTGTGGCTTTAGTGGACCTGAAAAGCACCCATCACGATGTCCAGGAAGAAACAGCAACTGTTGAGGAGGCTGCCCCTGCAGAAAAGACTGCTGCAGAGGAGAAGCAGCAGGAAGAAACAGTGGCAGAGGATGATGGTCCTGGTTCCCCTGTTGAAATAGAAAAAAGTGAGTCAGAGAAATTGGAAGACGCAGCTGAGGAGACGGCTAAAGATGAGGCTAAAAGTGTTGAGGAGGAGGAGGAGCATGCTGAACCCACAGTCACCGAAACCAAAACACTGAGAAGCAGAAAACAAGCAGTCAAAGCCACACCGACACGCAAATCAGCACGAGGCAGACAGAAAAAGGCTGAAGAAGAAACCAAGGAAACTGAGGAAGAACCAGCAGTTGAAGTCAGAGTTCTTAGGAGGGGAAGGAAGTCTGTCTCTGTCACACCAAAACGTACGACAACAAGAACACGGAAGCAACTTCAGGAAGAAAATGATGAAGAAGAGGGAGAAGAGGAACCTGCAGCAGTAGAGGAAACGGGGGCAGAAGAAGAAAAGCAACAAGCTGAGGAACAACAGCAAACAACCGATCAAGAGATGGTAGAGACACTTGAAGAGCCACCAACCGAAGGGGATGAGGGGGCAGCCCCAGAGGAGGATAGAACAGAGGTGGAGGAGGAGGAACCTGTTGCTGTAGAAGTGGAAAAGGGAGTGTCAGAAGAAGAAATGGTGACTGAAGAAGAGGAGAATGCTGCTGAAGTGACAGCTGCTGCAGATGAGTTACAACAAGGAGAGTCTGACACACCATTATCCACACCACAAGTCCAGGAAGAAATGGCAACGGTCGAGGAGACGGTTCCTGTAGAAAAGACTGCTGCTGAGGCAGATGAGGAGCAAAAGGAAGAAACGGCAGCAGAGGAGCATGGGCCTGGGTCCCTTGTTGAAACAGAAGAAACTAAGCAAGAGAGGGTGGAAGAAGTAGCTGAGGAGACCGCTAAAGAAGATGAGGCTAAAACTGAGGAGGAGGAGGAGGACAATGACGAACCGACAGTCACTGAAACCAGAACACTGAGAACTAGAAAGCAAGAAGTTAAAGCTACACCGACACGCAAATCGGCAAGAGGCAGACAGAAAAAGCCTGAAGAAGAAACTGAGGAAACTGAAGAACCAGCAGTTGAAGTCAGAGTTCTGAGAAGGGGAAGGAAATCTGTCTCTGTCACACCAAGACGCACAACAAAAAGAACACACAAGCAACAAGAAGATGATGAATCTACTGTTGAGGAAACGGGAGCAGAGGTAGAAGAGCAACAAGCTCAGGAACAACAGCAAACAACTGATCAAGAGAAGGGAGAGAGACTTGAAGAGCCACCAACAGAAGGGGACATGGGGGCTGCCCCAGAGGAGGATAAAACAGAGGTGGAGGAGGAGGAGGAACCTGTTTCCGTGGAAGTGGAAAAAGGAGTGTCAGAAGGAGAAACAGTCACTGAAGAAGAGGAGGATGCAGCTGGAGTGACAGCTGCTGCTGATGCGGTAGAACAAGGAGAGACTGACACACCATTACCCACACCACAAGTCCAGGAAGAAACTGCAACAGTTAATGAGGTGGTTCCTGCAGAAAAAACCACTGCTGAGGCAGAAGAGGAGCAGAAGGAGGAAACGACACAAGAGGAAGAAACACTGGCAGAGGAGGGTCCTGGATCCCCTGTTGAAATAGAAAAGACTGAGCCAGAGAAGGTGGAAGATGCAGCTGTGGAGGCCGCTAAAGAAGATAAGGCTCAAAATGTTGAGGAGGAGGAGGAACCTACAGCCACCGAAACAAGAACGCTGAGAAATAGAAAGCAAGTGGTCAAATCCAGTCCGAGACGCAAATCAGGAAGAGGCAGACAGAAAAACGCTGAAGAGGAAGCTGAGGAAACTGAAGAAGAACCAGCAGTTGAAGGCAGAGTTCTGAGGGGGGGAAGGAAGTCTGCCCCTGTCACACCAAGACGTACAACAAAAAGAAGACGTAAGCAACTTCAGGAAGAGGAAGAAGAAGAAAGAGGAGAAGAATCTACAGCAGTTGAGGAGACAGGCACAGAGGAAGAGGAGGAACAAGCTGATGAACAACAGCAGATTGAGGAGGATGTAACTCAACAAGTAGAAAATACAGAACCAGAAATGGGTGTGGAGAAACTGGACACCGTGGCAGAGGAGGCACAGGCCAGCAGTACTGAGACAATTGCAGATGAGGCCAAAGAGGCTCCAGTTGCTGGAGAGTCTGCAGAGGCCCCAGTTGCTGACGAGGCCTCAGAGGCTCCAGTTGCTGAAGAGCCTGCAGAGGCCCCAGTTGCTGAAGAGCCTGCAGAGGCTTCAGTTGCTGACGAGACCTCAGAGGCTCCAGTTGCTGACGAGGCCTCAGAGGCTCCAGTTGCTGAAGAGCCTGCAGAGGCCCCAGTTGCTGACGAGGCCTCAGAGGCTCCAGTTGCTGAAGAGCCTGCAGAGGCCCCAGTTGCTGACGAGACCTCAGAGGCTCCAGTTGCAGACAAGGCCACAGAGGCTCCAGTTGCTGAGGAGGCTCCAGTTCCAGATGAGGCTGCAGAGGCCCCGGTTTCTGATGTAGCCACTGAGGCTCCAGTTGCTGATGAGGCCACAGAGGCTCCAGTGGAAGCAGAGGAAGCAGTCACAACACAAGACACAACAGATGGGGAACAGTCAGCCTCTGAAGTGGCACTCTTGACAGCAACAGATGACGAGACAAGAGACGTTTCTGAGGAAACATCAGTTATTGAAACAAGAGTGTTGCGAAGTGGTGGAAAGAGAGTGAGAGCCACAGCAAGAAGTAAAACCGCAAAGAGTAAAGAGGAAGAGGAAAGCACAGAAGATGAACCAGCAATAGAACCAAGAGTTTTGAGGAGGGGAAGAAGGTCTGCTGCTGCTGCTGCTGCCACACCTATACGTAAATCCAAGAGAGCCCGCATACAGCATGAGACAGAGGAAGAGGATGAAACTACTCCAGCTGAAGATATGCAAGTAGAAGAACTCAAAGCAGTGCAGGAACAAGAGGAAAACAAAGATAAGATTGAAGAAAACGATGAGGACGACTCCGCAGCTCAGATAGAAGAAACTACAGCGCCAGAAGCTGTGGCAGAGGAATCCCTCACAGAGCAAGAGGCAGTGGAAGAACAGCCTGCTGTTTCAGTGACAAACGAACAGGAAGAGGCTCCTGTTGGGGAAAGTGCTGACGAGACACCTAATTCGGACGAGGCAAAAGCTACTGATGAGGAAGAAGAAGCACCAGTTGTTGAAACAAGAGTCCTGAGGAAGGGAAGAAGGGCTGCTGCTGCAACACCAAGACGCAAATCCAAGAGAGCCCGCACACGTCAGCCAGAGGAAGAGGAAGAAGACGAAACTATTCCAGCTGATGAGAGTCAAGTGGAGGAAACTAAAGCTGGTGAGAAAGAAGACGACAGTAATGAGGAAATCAAAGAAAAGGATGGGGAGGAACCTGTTGCTGAGAAAGAAGAAAATGCAGAGCCAGAAGTCGAAGCAGTGGCAGAGGAATCCCTCACAGAGCAAGAGGCAGTGGAAGAACAGCCTGCTGTTTCAGTGACAAACGAACAGGAAGAGGCTCCTGTTGGGGAAAGTGCTGAAGAGACACCTAATACAGACGAGGCAAAAGCTACTGATGAGGAAGAAGAAGAACCAGTTGTTGAAACAAGAGTCCTGAGGAAGGGAAGAAGGGCTGCTGCTGCCACGCCAAGACGTAAATCCAAGAGAGCCCGCACACAACGTCAGCCAGAGGAAGAGACTGAGGAAGAAGAGGCAGGGCAGGAATCACCTGAGAAAAAAAACAAGGCTGAGGCAGAAGATGGGAAAGAGAAAGGAGTTGAGGATGTGGCAGAGGGAGATTCAGAGCAAATGAAGGATGCCTCAACAGAGGAAGCAGCAGCGCTTGAAACGGTGGACAACAGCGTGGCAGCTGTAGATGAGACTGTGGCTGACAAAGTAGAAGACACAAACACGGCTCAGGAAGAGGAAACCACAGTCACCGAAAAATCCACGGCTGAGGAAGTGAGAGAAGGGGAGGCACTAGTTGCAGAGGAATCAGCCGTGACAGAGGAAGAAGCTCCAGCTGTAACAACAAGAACACTTAGGAGCAAAACAAAAACTTCCCACGCCACACCTCCACGAAGATCCAGAAGACAGAGAGGCCAAGGAGCAGCAGAAACTCAGCAGCAGGAAGAGGAAAACCCTGAGGATGAGGAAACGCAAGAAGTGCAACACCTGGCCGATGGTTCTCCTGAAAAGGAAAGGCTAGATGCTGAAGAACAAGCAGAAACTGATGAAACACCAGCTACTGGACAGGAGGCAGGGCCTCCAGCTGAAGAAAATGCAGAGGAGCAGGCCGAAGAAACAGCTGATTTGGTAGATGACAGTTTGATAAAGCCAACTGATGAAGAAGCAGCAACAGAAGAAATGGTATCACCATCACCAACTGTGGACTCCTCAGTAGTAGAGGAGGCAGCCACTGACAAGGACGAAGAGGGGAAAGCAGATGAGGACACAGACAACAAGAAAGCTGCTGACGAACTACAGCTAGAGGAAAGCAGAAAAGAAGAAAACTTGGAGAATAACAGTGAAGCTGTTGAGAGCAGTAGTGAAAAGGAGGAGGTCATAAATTTAGTATTGGATACAGATGACGAGGTAGAAACAGCAGATTTAAATCAGGAGGATGAGGAAGACGAGCAGAACATGTCAGAGGAGGAGGCAGAGCCCGTAGTGATTGGAAAGAGGGTTTTAAGAGGGAGGTCAGTTCCTTCAGTAGTGATCACGCCTCGATCTAAATCCAAACGCAGCAGCACTAAAGTTCAAACCTCCGAGGAGTCTTTGTCTGATGAAGAGAAGAGTCCTCAGTCAGCTCATAAGAGAAGTGCCCGCAAGAGAAAAAGTGCTGAGGTAACTCCACCAACTCGCAAATCTAAGCGCCACAGCAGAGTTTAGAATGTTCTAAATACCATACTGACACAAAAATGTATAAAGTAGTGTGCAGTCACATAACTCAGAAAATGCACAAAAAAAGAGAAGAATCAACTCACACTTCATGTTTTAATGCACACACACAAAAAAAAAACAAATCCAGCAAAAAAAGTTTAATTTAGCTCGACTTTTGCTGCAACACACTGCTCAGGCCCACCAAACACGTGCAAGCACACATTCCTTATTGCCTTGTCGAGATGGAGGATGAGATGATTTGTAAAATCCTGTCTCATAGTATAAACATCACTGCAGTTTGTCGGTATCTGATTTTCTAACCCAGCATCACGCCAAAGCGTGCAACAGACCCGTGTAACAGACAGTGTCGTGTTTTGCTTCGCCTTGGTGTGAAAAGTACACACATTGTCAATCCACAGTCATCTTGGCAATAACACACATCAATTGTCCAGTTACACTTCCACACTTGCTGAGAAACATAACTTTTCAGTTGCAGTTTGGTTAAGTTTTGGGCACTATAAAGTAAGTACAATCAACTGACTGGTTGCCTTGCACACGAAGCTGTGCTTTAAATTCACCCCGACTATCCCCTTTGCAGACTTTCTTGTACTTTATAGTACTGCACCTTCATACATGAGTACACTTTTCATGCTAGGTGAGCCAAAACATGACTCTGACATGGTATCCTCAAGTGGATCAGTGGGTCTGTTATACTTTTTGCAGTGAGAGTGGGCTGGATAATCCTAAACTGCTGTTAAGAACTATACTTAAACTGTACTTATGTCTGGAAGAAGACCAGGATTTAAGGCTGCAGAAGTTCCACCGAGGTTAAGATATTGTTTATATTTGTAGAACAGGCAGAGTTCATTGAAGTCTGCACACAAATACACACACATGAACCTTTGACTGTCCTTATAAAAAGCCATAATTTGCATTCAATAAGAAGTGGTGAATGAATATTTTTATATTGTAAATATTTTCTTATTTCATTGAAATGTGAATGTCTAGATTGCATTATATAATGTAGTGACTGAAAATAATGATTTCAGTCCTTTTGAACATAATGTTTTCAGTCCCTGTTTGTTTGAGATAAGATTCTGGCAATAAATCTCTCAACTACACAACTCGGATCAAGATCCAATCAGCAATATTAAATGTTAAATAAAATTAATTGACGGTATTTAAATTTTTGAAATGCTCAAACTGATTTTTACTTTTGAAAGGAACTAGTGATTTTAGACATTTTTTGTAGAATTTGTACTTGGATTAAAAAAAAATATACCAAAACATGTTCAGCAGAACTCAGGTCTTAAATTTAACGTGTTATTCTTTTGTTTTTTTTTACATTTTACATGTAGATTTGCGGGATGTACATCTAATATGTGATCCCTCACGTGTTCCACTTTTCAGTAACTTTGTGAACTTGAGCGTTTTACCCTGTAGAGAGGACTGTTTTCTCAAGCCATCACATAGCCAACGTCCTCAATCGCATTAGTGTTTTTAATGGTGTGATATGATTTAGTCAGCATTATGCATTGTGTCATCACTGTCAGTTTGTACTTGGAACCCAACATTTATTTAGTTGTGTGATGTAAAACCGGTCTTTCACAACTGTTTTTGTGCTTAATAGCAGCAGTCATTTACTACATTTATTTTTCTTTTAATAATGTTGTATGTGGACTAACCTTCCTCTGTAAAATTATTTTTCAATTAACTGAAATTCCTATTTTTTGTGGCAAATAAAGATTTTTGAAGATAGTATTTCAGCTGTTGTTTATTTGGTTTTTGGAGGGGGCGGCCTACAACAGGAACAGAATTGGTATTCCAGCTTGTGCCTGGCTCCATCTGTTGCCATGGTAATGTAGATATGGCATTCATTTCACTTAAGTACAAGCACTGTTACATTACTAAAATGTTACTCAATTACCAGTAAAACTATTGCTGTTAAAAAAAAATACTAATAAAAGTACAAAGTATTCTTAAAAAGTACTCGGAGTATTAGTTACCTTTTAACCATTGATGTTTAATGCATTATCAATAGCAGCATGCAATCAGAGGAGTTTCTGTTTTTCTAAATCTTAATTCTAAATTACTCCACAACTCCTGCGTTTCTCTGTTCACTGGTCGTGCTCACTGCAGCATTTGTGGGTTTTTTGTCCATATGCCCTGGTTTTCATTGGCCTGTTTTTGAATTAATATCCAAACCTTTTACATGTATTTTTGTAGCCATTCTACTTGGTACTCTAATGATTTTAAAATCAAATAGATTACATAGTGTAATGCATGCTTAAGTACAAGTAAAAGTACAGACTTGAAAATCTACTCATAAAAGTGGCCAAAAATACCCTATTACAGTCATTTGAGTTGTTGGAATAAGTTACTTTCACTTTGACCTATGACCATCACTGTGGCTGCAGCACATACTACATCAGTCATTAGGATCAACAGTAATAACTGCGGGAGTCATCCAGTTGAGTAATGCACCAGAAGCATCACAGGTTTAAGCAGCCATCAGCTGTCCTCTGTCTTCATTTAGCCTCAGCACAGATTACAAACAGATTCCACAGATCCAAACAGGCATAGCTCTTTTTTTGACCCTGTAGGATGGCGAGCCAAGCTACAGAGGGCCTGTACAGATTCTTAGGATGGATTCCCTCTCTTATTGGTGTGGTAGGATGGGCTAGAACACACACATATTTGGTTTTCAGTTAAACTCTATTGAATCAAGTCAGTGTCTCGAATATTATACAGGGTGTCCACAAAATCTCTTTACAATTTCAAAAAAATTATTACAAAAGCAATTGATGAGATATGTTAATCATGTTTGTTCTATGTACTCAGCGGTTATCAAAGTTTTTAATGACATTGCATTTCAGGTACCCTGTTGATGAAATAGGTTCTGTTAAATAAACCCCTAAAACATGGCTACTCCTCAAGAAAAGGCACAATGTGTATCGTGGTTTATTGAAACAAAATCGGATACGCAGACTCACTTAAGTAGAAAAGTAGAAGTACTTACAGTATTTATAAAACATTACTTTGACATGGAAATGATCTGATCTCTAAGCAAAGCCTGGGCTTGACTTAGTGATTTTCTTGCTGGTTATGTCGGTGTTCTGCAGTTTGGCAAGAAATGTGCTCAAGCCTGTGGTGATCTTTGCATCAGCTTTATGAACAAAAAAAAACAAATGAAGAAAACTCCACTACTTTCTTTCTAGTAGAAAAAAGAATACTCTCAGTAGATTCTAAAATAGTTCTGATAGAATTTCTTGCAGAAAGAAAGTAGTTACTACATGAAACCGCTGACAACAAGGTCTGTGGATTATCTTGGGTTACCAGGTCATGATTTTTGGAAAGAGAATTTTTTTTAAATGATAAATAATTCTTGGTGCTTAGAGAACCACAAGTGCATTCAAACCCATTATCTTGGCCAGTATTTCAAAAACTGCAACTGAATTTGGGGTGAAATGTCCCTTTAAAGTAAGTTGCAGGCTGTATCATAAGGTGTTGATGAATTTTGTTTTTGCAGGGAAGTTTTATTTCTATTGGATAAACGGGGTAAAGTCAGTGATAAACCATAATGAAGAGACTGTAATGGATGCTCACAGCCAGAGTTTATTAAATAAAGCTGTTCAGATCAATCAATCAAAACCCTGAATATTGGAATGAGGACTTGAAGAACCTACACACTCCTCTCTTAAAGCCATACATCATGTAGTCATACTGTGGTAAATATAGGCTGCCTGTAGTGTCACATACTAGATATGATGTGACAAAGTCACCAGAATATGCTTTATTGATTGAGTTAATGAGTTTGAGTGATAATTTCTGGTCTAATCCTAAATGATGAATCACAGTTTTGGGACACAGATCCTCAGCACTCTCAGCTGGTCACTTAGAAATCAGACATTAGGATGAATTCATTCCAGTGAGCCAGACTGAGAGATGTACTGTAGGCCTGCAGGCTGCATGTGAAGATTAAAGGTCAGCTGACTGTCTCAGCCGAGGGTGTAGGAGTAATGGAGGGTCCCTCCTTTCTCCAGGAAGCAGTCATGCTCATGGGTTCCCTGCTTGATCTGTCTCTGGCAGACTCCCAGCAGGTCATCGAAGGTGTAGTCGCTGTCGTGAACCTCCAGCCTCAGCACGTCGTTCTGCTGAGCCTTGAAGTGGGTGAACTCCTCCTCCCACCAGGGGTTTGGGTTGTCGTTACGAACAGACGTTTCACCCAGAGAGGCTGAGCTGCAGAACACCTTGACGTATCCGTCTGTGGTTCCCAGGATGCCGGAGGGAAGATCGCTGGCTCGCAGGTTAAACAGCCTCAGCTGAG
>JAJHUR010123677.1:0-15830 GCA_027495735.1 Lutjanus campechanus | reverse complement strand
CCTTTAGGAAAAAAAAAAAAAAAAAGGTTCCCGACCGTGAAAAACACATCATGCAAACAAACCCGGGAGCCCTTTTCAACTCCTGCTTGTGAAGAGGCTGCTTGTTTACCACTCAGTACTGTACACCAGGTGTGTGTGGGTGTTTAGACGCCAATATTTGCCTTTTTTCCTGCTTGTGCATTTTTAAAGAGAGCATCAGTGGTCTGGGTGGCTGCAGGCCCCAGAAAGCATTTGGTTTGCATGAAGGTCCCAAACTGGAGTAGAAAATCCATTGCAGTGAACATTAGAGCTCATTCAGGCCAGTTATGTCATTATATAAAAGTGCTGACCATGTGACTTACATACTGTAAAGGCTTTGTTCATGTCAGTCACCTGCAGAGAGACTCCCTCGGGAAATAATCCTTCAACACGTCGCATTACCAGCTTTTCTGTCACGCCGTTGTCTTCTTATTCTGGGTGTCTTTACAAGCAGCTAATGGCACGTTAGCTCTGACACTTTGTATTGTGAAAATGACAAATTACACACAGCTACACAACAGCCCAACAACTGAGCGAGTAAAACCTGAAAAGGCAGTGGTGTTAAAAACACTTGAGATCTACAGTATTTTACACATTGTGCCCACGCTCTGCTGTTTCGTGACTGCAGCTGAAACACTGACCCCTCCTCTGCTTTTGTTTGCCATCTCTCAAAGCTTCTACCAGGAGGGTTGGTGAACATGTGTGTTCCCAGTCTGAGCTTGTGTTACACTGAGCTTCAATTCCCACATTTCTAAAGTTACAAATACAGAGATAAGGTCTCATATGGGAACATTTTGAGGAGAACATATGAATGTGTTATGTGTTAATGATGGGAAACTATTTGAGCACTTATCTGAGGACAGACATATTATTACATCGTGTTATAATACTAATTGGATGTGTGAACTCTGAGACTTTTAACCTGAGAATACTTGATACCTTCCCTCGAGCCCTAAAACTAAAAAGTATGTTGTTAAATAAGTGTGTGACAAATCATTTAATTAACTTTGTTTGAACCAGTCCAGCAGCATCCAATCAAGTTCCTGGAGAGAACCACGAGGAACTAACTTTATGTTACTGAGCTCCAGTCGGAAATAGGATACCAAAGATAATTTCATTGGCTTGCAAAAACTATGCAGTGGTCAACAAAAACTGTGCACAAAATGTACAGATTGAAAATTACAGACAGAAAAGCAACAAATTCCAATTTGGTTCGACATTTTAAGTTGCTCAAAACACGTGAGGTCAAGGCTCTGTTGTTTAAGTGGCATTAAATTGGTACATTTGGTGAAGAGAACAGTATGACTTGTTTAGACTCACAAGTCAGTGTCTTAAATGCTTCACTCCCAGCTTTTATTGCCCAAACTGTGTGGAAACAATGCAGTCCAGTCTTTAGGGCAGTTCTTCATATTGGGGCAGTGACATTTTGTGCTAGAGGGCAAAACATTATGTTCTTATATTTAATTGGAGACAGAAAATTTTTCATCCATCTGTATTAAGCTACTTAACACACACCAAAGTTACAGCATGTTCTTGCAATATCCTGTGTACGGCATGTGTTTTTTGTGTCCCACGCCTGACGCTCATATTTAATGCAGCTCTGCACCTGTTCTGTTGGACTGCGTGTACTGTGTGCTGTATTGCCACACTGAGGGGAATATTTAAAACCGTGCAAAGAATGGAAATGTCTCTCTGTGTGTGCATGGAGATGGGCGGACACATTTTGATGGATGTATATGTGTGTTAGTGTGAGCATGCCAGTCGGCTGTATACTATTCAGTACAGACTGTGCTGGAACACCCTGTACTTCTCAAAGCCTAAAACCCCTCAGCTAAATGGAGGAGGGGTGGTTCACTACACCGTGTTACCCACAGTGGGGTTGTCCTACATATCATCTCGGCATATGTGTATATCTATTACATCATTGTATCAAAGTGGTGTAATTCTGATTCAGAAGGAGGATTGTTCAACAAAAAAAAGGCGCAATCAGTGTCTCTTTGTTTTACTCCCTCCATTTTTTGTCTCATGCTCTGGTTTTCTTCTCCTTTCTTGATGGAAAGAATGAATGGCTACATGAATAAATAATACCCATATATCATCTGACATATAGGCTGCATTAGTTGAGTAAATCCTAGATAAATACGTAAAGAAAAAGCACAGGAAAACTGCTAGAATGAACATTAAAAAAACATAACAGGAGTAGCAGACATGTCCTCCACGCACTCCACCAAGTCATGAAGGATTTACATGTATTTTTAGTAAGTTTTTATGGAAGTTAGTTTGAGTTTACACAGCGAAATATTAATAGCTGGATTGAAACCGGAACTTCTACTCTCACTGGAACACAGAAGAATCTCCTAAAACTGTGAAGTCAATGTGGCCGTGATTGACAAGAGTCATCAATAAATGATCTTCTTATTAGGAATAAACCCGCCTCCTGTGTGAACGGTCCGTGGCTGAATAGGATCGGCCTACGCTACTGTATTTTAAATAGTGGTACTTGGAGAACTTAGTATTTTCTGAGGTGGAACGAGGAGTAAAAAGATGAGAAACAATGCTCTAAAGGTTCTCAGCATGGTAAGCTCGATTAGTTGATCATCGATTAATTATCATCCCTAGTTGACGTGGAACTGTTCTTGTTGAATCCGCTATCACGTCAGTATTAAATGAACTGGACGGTATATTTTCTCTAGAAGAAGAATAAACAACTGCGGTCACAGCTTTTGTTGATAAGAAAGATTTGCCGAACTTTGGACAAGATTTGTTACGTTAATTAACCAATTACACTGCGTCACACATTTCGTAGCTCTGATTGGTTGCAGGTCTATCCAGTTGTGTCCAGAGGCATTTGTCTGCGCCTGTAGAAAACGCACCTTGGAAATCGAATTCTCACAAAGTAATTGTTGTTAAACTTCACAAAGGCATCAATTTCGAATTGCGAGTGCTCTAGTGGATCGCAATTTGTCTATGAATATGAAAAGTAAACCCTGGGAACATGTGGTTATTTTTTCAGAAAGAAATGCTGAGATATTGGCATTAAATTACAGACGCTAGAGGAACAGGCTATCCCGGACATGACCCCAAGAATTTGGCTCTCTGTGTAGCAAAACCTATCTCTCACAATCAATCTTGCACAAAATCAGTGAGATATGTTAACTGCAGCATCACATGTACCAGTAGATTCTAATGTCATCCTCACATACAGTGGCATGTTTCTCTCTGCACGCCGTTTGTGCTCCTCTGTTTTTCTTGCCTCTGCCTGCATTTTCTTCCTGCTGATGTTGCTCCACGTGTCACTAACTGCTGCCTGGAGCCGGAGTGAAAACGTGCGGCAGACCCACAGCTTTAAGGAGGGAAAGATTTAAAGGGACACATCATCTTATCTTACCAGTCCAGACATTAGGCTCTGTCATGTGTGTGCAGTATTTCTGGTCTATTTTTAGTAAGTCTGAGTGTGTCATTGTTTATTTCTTACATGAACCTTTAAGAGATACTGTTTAAGATAATCCTTTTATCTGCTGCAAATTATTTTATTACTTTAAATGTGATCGTCACCAAATGTTGCTTGACCCCTACCAGATAAATTATCAAACAAACTCAGCTCCTTCTCACACGAGTCTGATTTTAAGATTAAGTTCATATATGAAAGTTGCTGTAGCTTATTAAATAGTATGACACACTACAGGGTCATGACACTTCTTTCAAGAGGATTTGTGTTTAGAGCTTTACAGTTTAATTGTACTGGGCACGGCTGCGTTGTGTTACAGCTGCGCCACGTCCGCCGCAGCTGATCATAGCGGTTCTACCAGAAGAGCTGCAGTGCATCCCAGAAGCAGCTCTCTGCTCTGCTACATGCACAGAGTCTATCTTTGATGGATGCTGTGTCAGTCTCACAAACAGACACAGATTTGATGGGCAGGAAGTCAGAGACAAAAACATCACAGAGAATCCGGTCAATTTTCAAAATAAATCAAATCAAATCAAATTTTATTTATATAGCGCCAATTCACAACAAAGTTGTCTCAAGACACTTTACATATAGAGTAGGTCTAGACCACACTCTATAATCATATTTACATCCGACAATTGAAACAATTCCCACACAGGCAAGCACTTTGGCGACAGTGGCGAGGAAAAACTTCCTTTTAACAGGCAGAAACCTCGGTCAGATCATGGCACATGGTGGGCGGCGATCTGACGGCACCGGTCGAAATAAAACGCCTGATTGTAAAAACAGACAAAAAAGAAACTATGTAACTAACTTATGTAGCCTACTTACATGTGGTAGTAGTCCAAAAATCAAGGAAAGAGGACATAATCAACAAAGTCTGATCAAGTAAACACAATGAGGCGCATATTTGATGGAAAGTGGGCATAAATTCACATTTTCTGGACATGGACAGACAACATGGTCTGACTCTCAACAGATGCGACAGCTTGGTCTGTGATGCTCACATACCTTGTGTCAGTTAACATACTTAACGTAACTTATGTATGTAATGTAACTTAGAAAGTAATCAATGTTGACATAGCGGCAATGAGACAGAGGTAGCGGGAACAAGAACAAGAATATTGTGTAACTGACCGTCAGTCTCATGAGTCTACAGAGTTTGAGTATTTGGTTTGAAGAAAAATGTTGGCATCAGAGAAGAAGAGAGAAGATGAAGATGCCATTTTCAGGTCAGTGTCGTTTGTAAAAAATAGAGCTTGAAAGGAACATGAGGGTGTTGAGTGGTCACAAAAAAAAGAAGAAATTGCACGTCTTCCTGCTGCCCTTTTAAAAAAAGATAATGGAAGTGGAAATGAGAGCGAGGTGAGAAGTGAAGGACGGCACGGGGAAGAAAGAGGCGGCTGCTGATTTATCTTCCTGCCTCAGCAATAGGAAGCAAACAGGAAACACTGCAGCGATAGAGACTGACCTCAGACTGTGTGTGTTTATATTCGCGTGTGTGGTTGAACACTATGTACCAGACGCACGCTGAATGAGGGTTCGAGGACAAGGAGGACACAGAAATAGTGTTTATGAAGCACGGAAAATAAACGAAGAGGGAGTTTGAGTTATCTTCACATATCTGTGCTTGCACGACTGACCCAGATCTTCTTCATCCATCTTTGTTCAATTGCTGTGTATGTTTGAGCTGCAGGAGAGGAAAATACAAAATTACTCCTAAAGTAGTTCTGCTACAAGTAAACAAGATGCAAAAGAAGCTCTGCTGTGTCTGTAGAAGCTTCTGTGTTCATTTCATTGACTAATTTTTCTCTCAATATTTTTTTCCACTGTTGAAAAATGAGATTATGATTAAATCTGTTAACTCTTTTGTCAGCAAACAAAAACGAGACAAAAATGTTAAAGATGGAAGAGTTGAGAAGAGATCCGATCATCCGAGAGGTTAAATGCATGATTGCCTACCTGGGAAGTTAACTAGTATGCACTTGCTGCATGTCTCATAAACTGGATGATTATAGTAACTACCTGGTGGAAAATCATCTGTCTTTAGGTGCAGATTTTTCCTGGACATTTCCAGAGGTAAAGCTTTCTGTTTCCTGAGTTGTCATTATCACATTTAACTGTGACCGGCACAGCTGTTTCAGAGCTATGAGATCAGTTGTTGTGACTGTCTGAGAGAGTATTTAATAATCACAACACCCACTGATCTACGTTCACCTTCCAAACCAAAATAGAACAAGCGCATGGAGACACATAGTCTGTATGCCAAGACCTGCCACCTTGTGCTCGGCATTTAGTATTCACATTTCAACTGAGGGTGCAAAATGTTAAGCTGAGGGTGCAATGCATGCTTTTGCATGCTTTTTAAGCCGCATGGAACCACAATAACCCGTAAAAACAAAACAGACATGAAGCAACGTGCAGATGAGTCATACTGAAATTCATATAAACTTCTCTTTTTTTTTTTTTAAGCTAACGTTATTTTTCAGGTAACCCAAGCTGGTGTGTTTTATCTGAACTTGAAATACAAGCTAAAGCAAACTGCAGCTGTCCTTTACTGATTAGAGAAGTGAATGGCCCAGAGTTGCTAATCTTAAATTGTAAAGGAGATTGATTGTTACGCTAAAGATAATGAGTGTAAAATATCACACTAATCTCAGATTAAAACAAATACGTAACAAAAAGAGGTGCACGTTTGAGAAAATGTAGCATACTTAATGTTAATGTTATGTTCTCTTCCAGGAGTTGACAGTGTAGGGTGCAGGGTGTGTGATGTAGAGAAACATGTAAACAATGCATTACACTTTAACTGAACCCGCTGACTAAATCTGCTGTAGATTAAAATCTTATGATATTTAGTCAACTAAAAGTCAAGTAAAACTAAAACAATTCAGGTGAGTAAAATATGAGTCAAACTAAATAGACTTTTAGTCACACTATGACTAAGACTAAATTGGAATTTGCTGTCAAAATTAACACTGGCGTTGAGCTAAATAGGAGCAAAGATGAGCTCTGAACAAATATGCTTTTGGGTGAAGTCGGGGTTTGTCTAACTCTGCTGTGTCAAATTATGTGTACACGGAGCACACCCACTTTCAAACAGAAAGTAGGATTTGTGAGTTTCTGTGAAGGGCTTTGCACATTCTTGCAGATGTGTCCATACAGACAGGACAGGCAGATGTCAACCAGATGATGCCTTTAACTGCTCATTTACACAAAGCTTCTAGTATCTGGGCTGATGTAAGGTCAGGGCTGCGTGGCTTTTTTTTTTTACCAGATCTTGGCTGCTACTTTGTTGAGAGGCCTCAGGCTCCATCCACCATTTGGTGCACACCTGCTCAAACACACCCGCTGTGGGTAATTTGCAAAAGAAAAAAAAGTCTGGATGTCTGGCGCACGCAATATTAATATACTGCATTGCTCTGACCTGAAAGATCATTAGCACAAGTCTTTCTTAATCAGGTCACATTCACATCTATCATCAGCGCCGACGAGAAGCATCACCGACGCCTGCTGAGCGCCCAAGCTATTTTTGAGACCGCTGTGGTTTTCAGTCACATTACTGTGTCACACAAGGTCGAGACTTCTGTTTCCTCCGGTCTGAGCTGAGTGCTGAGTGGATGTGTCCATGTGGAGGCAGAGGAAGGACGCGTTTAATGCAAACGCTGGCATTGTGACAGCCGTGCGTGCGCCCGCTGAATGTCGATGATCAGCACATTGTCTGCAGAGAACAGGACGTCTCCACCTCATGAGGCGGTTGATGTGAGAGTGTGTGTAAGGATGGAAATCAATTACTAGAGATGCCACAGCAGTTATGAAGCAATTATCTCTGTTCCTGTCAGTAAAGCTTCACGCTGTAGCACAGCACATACGCTGTTTAAAATGATAACAGAGGCAGATTTAAAGATTCAAAATTGGATGTCATTTTTGAAACAGTGGGTCCTTGATTTCAGATGGTTGCAGACAAAAGTAAGCTTATCATTTCTAGCTGGAAACCACTGATATAAGTAAGGCGGTAGCAGATTTTATCAGCTGCAGCTAGCTAGCTAATTAAGATAATTAAACTCCATGAGTTGGTTGCAAACACAGTCTCCAGGTGACTTCAGTGTCTCCAGCTGAAATGTTTGATAAAGAGAATCCCCTGAAAAAAAGGTTTAATTATGCACTTGATAGCTACCATCATACATAGTTGATATTAAAAGACTGAGGCTAAAGCTAAACAACAGCATCTGCAACAAGTTAATGAGCCATGAGAGCAGAGCATTGTAGGTGCAGCGTTTTTTCAGCTGAGATGCTTTGGTTGCTATGATACAGAATATCTGTGGAAGTAACTATCAATTTATGTGCCGCAAGTCTGCAGATAGTTTGTGTTATCAACAAATACCGAACATAAAAAAAAAAAAAGAGTTCTTGCTCTGGTCCTTGCTCTCGATGAGGTGAAGGCTAAAGCACGAAAGGAGGAGGTCTGTTTGGGTTCATGAGATTTCCTGGGCGAGGAAACATCTCAGATTCAGAACCATCGTTCGGTTCAAGAGCTGAAGTTGGCTCAAGGAGTACTTTCATATGAACAAGACACAGTTTTGTGGTTTTTATCCCGCTTCTCCTCTGCTGTGATTGGACGTCTGGGTAAAAACTGACAGCGACGAGCGCAGCGTTTTTCCCAAAGTTGGACATTTTTCAGCCCTCAGCAACCAGAAAAAAAAATCCAAACAGCCAGCGCTAAGCGCAAAAAAAGACAACTGTGCCTTGTCATGCCGCTGCAGTTTGTAGCACAGAGTAAATACGCCGCGCTAACAGTGCAAACAACTGAAACAATACATCTGCTTCCAGAAAAACACTTTGGTGAACACAACCCCAACGTTTTATAAGGATAAATGTAAGATTGAACTGGTATTTTCTCTCTGGTTGGCTGCTAGCTTAAGTACTTGTAAATTCTCCCAAACAGTGTATTTTCTGAACGTTACAAGAGAAAAGACTTTTAGATTAAGGACTAACCCGTGTGTTTTACAAACATAATGTAATGTTGGCTGAGACTGCTGAAGTGTAAAACTTCCTGAGACTCACAGGTCAAGTTTCTAAATGCTTTACCCAATAGAGACCGAGGACAGCCTTCCAGATGTTGCTACATCTGGGTGAAAACAATTAGAGAGAGAAAAAAGCTCTCCATTGACACACAAATTCAGCGTTTGTAAGGCGGCCCCTCATATTAGGGCAGTGACATCATGAGGAGAATGGGAGGACAGTATCATGTGTGGTGAGGAGTGTTACCCTCCACACTGATGTAGTTAGTTTACATGATGCTCATCTGCCTTTCTTGGAAGCTAGTTAGCCAAGCATGCTAACAATATCAGCTTATGTTTAAGCAGATAAACACACAGTTTAATCTATTCCTTAAGCTGGTATTATGCTTTCCACCTCTGTCAGTGAACAAGGATTCATGTGACAAATTTTGTCATCAGAGGGGGAATATATATAGGCTCTGTGCAGACAGCTACCAATTTGTTGTGACCTCCTGGATTTCTCACATGGCCACTGCAGACACCAGTCGACTGCTCGTGTGTGGAACGTGTCCTCCAGTCGGACTTTAGAAAGTAGTATAAACAGAGCTAATAGCATCTGTGGTGTCTGCAGCTGTTTGTTTGGGAGTATAATCCAGCCCTGACACTGTCCTCTTGAGTGTTTGACACAAACTATTTAGATGCTCACTACCACCTTTACTTCAATATTTGGAGAAATCCAAAGTTTGACAGGCAAATCGGTCGATTAAAAGAAGCATTTGATCGTGAAAATGTCCCGTAAATGTGTTAAAAATGGTGCAGTGGAGCTCAGACACAGCACTGACGCAAAGCAGGGATGTACTGCTGAAATATGTTTTTAAGAGTGACATTGATGTGTTACTGAAGTGTGTTTTGATTTGTCTTTGCTGTGTATTTTATGAAGTTAAATATCAAATATTAAATTTGAGTGACAGAAGCTTAAGAGCTGCACATCACACCAGCTCGATCTCTGTCTATCCTGTTAAACCCTGGATTCTTTAACACGCTCGTTTTGATGATAAACAGACACATTTCATTCTGTATTCTTGACTGTATGGCTCATAAACTTAAAGTCCTTCGAGCGTCCTTCTAATAAACTGGAGCAGTCTGTGCCATAAACAACCTGATTAAGAGGAAAGCTCTTTAAGTGAACATAGCGTTGTTGGGCCTGTTGTCGTCTCTCCCGCTGTGTCAGTTCAACAATGGTGTAATGACTGTCTGGCTGCACGGAAAGGAGACGCACACACAGACACAAATTCACCGTATGTCGGCCAAAACAAACAAAGGATTATAGAGAGGGAGGAGCACTTAGGGAGAGTCCAACTTTCATTCAGAGTTACTGCATCTTCACTGCTAGTTTGTCTAGTTCAGCTTTCTCCCAAGACACAATTAATCAGATGTTGTTGTTTTTAAAACTAATTTTTTAGTGTGAAACTGCTTGTCCACCCAAGTCCACACTATGATATTTACCACAGTATTAAAAAACATTCAGATGACTAATTAGAAGAAGAAATAAGCAATAAATTCAGGAATAAACCTCTCTTCTAATGAAAGTTTTTAATCTGTCTGTCTGCTCATTGTTTTGGAGTCATTGTTACAAATCGTCTCGCACATACCAGACACACACCAGGAATGCAAACACTGCTTAAAGAAATAATGACACAGACACTTAGAAAACCAGCCAAACCAGATTTACATGATAAAGAAATATTTCAACCAGCTGAGGAAAGAAAAATAATTTCCTCAGGGGGCATCCAGTTCAGCCGCACAGTTAAATGATCTGCTGTGTGGAAGAAGGAAATTAAATTATTATTCTCCTGTTCGCGGCTCGATGGAAACGAGATTCTTGGATGAAAACTTTTTTCCTGTTTTGATAACTCACTGGGAGCAAGAGAAGGTGCTGAGGGGTGGAAAAGTGGAGGATGAGAGAGGGCTGTAATCCCCCATAATCCCCTTCTCTCCCCAGTGGGGCGCCAGCTATGTCTCTCTCTCTCTCTCACTCCGTGCTTCTGTATGCGGTTTGTTTTGAAATTTCAAAGGGCTCTCCGCTCGGCGGAGGGGGCACGTGCCTCTGAGAAATGTGACTTTGGACGGAGGACAAACGAGGACAGGGACACGCTGAAGAACGGCCCTGCTGCTCCACGCTGACCCTGAGCCTCCCACAAAATACTAAATCCCTGTGAAAATCGCTGCTTGTGTGGGTGTGTGCTCGGTAAAATGTGCTAAAATTCAAAGTACCCCTACCGACATGCTGCATTAGTGATATCAACATTTTCACATTCGCTCGAGTCCTGTTTTTATGGACATTTTTCTCATTTCACTTGATAAATAATTCATGTTACAGGCACAAACAGAGAGGTAGAGTACAGGAGGGACGGCGTGGTGGAAAAATGGACATGGAGGATAAAATAGCAGCTGAATTTTGGCTCTGAGTATTTGCTGTTAGAGTTTTTATGTTGGGTTTATGATTCATCTTGCCTTTAAATATAAACTCCTGGCATGTTTTGTTCTGCATTGAGCAAGAGTGCGGACGTTGTAGTTTGTGAATGAGAAAATCGAACAAAAATCTCTTTCTAGACTCAATATTTTGCACCAGTGTTCAGAGAAGGAAATCCGCTGCTGATGAGGAGAGATGATAAGAAGAGATAACAATATATAAACCAGCAGTGGTCTCAATAGACCAGAATGCAATGCATCTATAAGGTATGTTGCATTGGTCTGCAAAAGGGCTTGACTTGTTTAACTGGGAAACAATGTGACGATTTTCATTTTTTCATTACAGCCTTTTTTCTGACCTCTTCAGCTGGGCGTACACTGTGCGGTTTTAGAAATGCTGTTGCTTAATTCCAACTTCAACTGTACGAGCATATCGCCTGTGATGTAAAGCCAACGCTCACAGAAAACAAAACAGCCCATCGGCTCCTGTGCACTCCGTGCAAGTGCACTGAGAAAAAAAATGTACTGACCTCAGGGAATTGACCAGCGCTCATGCTCTAATTCAACTGTGCATGAGCCAGACAACGGTCGACCAACATTTCTGACATGTCAGAAGTTAAGAAACTTAAGAATGATGTTTGAGTGAAGAAGGTCTTGAGTAAACAAGAAAAACTGAAAGATTGTCCAGATACACTGCGAGCAAGTGGTGCTGCTTGTGATTAAGTTGAAGTCAGCCCATAGCTGGAAGTCAGTTTACTTACTTGTAACTCTTGATTTCTTTCCAAACCCCCGTCCTTTTTGAGGATGTCCTTCTAAAAAGCATGCTGCGGATCATAGAAGATGTGCTGCCTCTCAGCCTCGTAAATTAGTCATCCACGTTGACAGCTGGCTGGAGAGGAAACGGAAACATCAAGGATGTCAAGAGGTGTTTTTGACAAAGAAAAGTGCCTGGAGGTGAAGCAAGTGTGTGAAACATTACAAAAATAGAACCGGCGCAAACATTTTTTTGACATTGTTTAGCCTGTTCGCTGATGCACAGAGCAGGTCAGGACATCTTCATCTGGAAAAAAAACTGAAACAAACTGATGTTCACTCGTTCACATTGCCTCCAGTTAGGCAGAGTTTTCAGATATCTAGTATTTATTTTTCTCACAACGTTCTACTTTTACTCTTTTACTTTCTACATATTGCATCACAACAGGCTTGTTACTTCAGTTTTAATGCATTTGCATTTTCCTTTGTGCATCCATCAGCGCATATGATGCATGAAAGATGTACCAAGACGAAACGAACGAAATATGAGACTCAACCGTGGAGAAAAGCTGAGGTTCAGTTAGCTTTGCATGGAAACAGTCGGTTAAAATGTCCTTCAAATGAAGTCAAATCATTTGCAGTCTTGGAGCTATGAAACAGAAATCTTTTATTTTGTGAGTCTTTCTCTGCTAATTTTACTGAACATTTCCCAAAGAACAATGGAAACTTTCATGCCTGGTTGCGAAATGCGTGTGCGGACCTTGTTTTAGATGTGAGGATTATATACCAAGTAATATGAGGGGGAGTTGAAGTTCAGATGTTCAGATAGATTATTTCTAGAGAAACCAACCTCTGTATTGGGAAATTTTTCCCAGTGAAATGGGATAGGTGGGCGAAACATAACGTTAGAAAGAATTTGATTTAAACGTTGAAAAGTGGCCGTGTCCATATCTTGTATCTTAGACTGACTGATGGGTGGATGTCATGATGTTATCAGTTGAAACTGGCTGCTTCAAGCCAGTGTAAGCATACATCGTATGTAGTTTTACAGGAAGAAAACATGATTGGCTTTTGATTTCAGGGATTTTTTTTAATAACCAAAGATGTAATCTAAAAGGGTTAAAAAGGCAATTTCAACTTTAAATTTGGATTTTGAGGACCAGAATGGTAACAATGCCATAAAATCTGCTGATGTACTAAACGCAGCAAGGTCATAGAAACATTCTGGGTATTTTCAAAAGGAAGTTGTTGTTTCTCTCATATTTTGTACATGTGAAAGCCAAAAAGAGACACCATTTTGTGCAGGTGAAGAAGCTGTTTCTCGTCTTTCGTGCTCTATTTAGGTGCAGCCATGTGTTCACGCCTCCTCTCAGCTGCTTCCCGATCACACAGACGTGACCCAGCTTCTTCATCCAATTAACTGTGGCCACTATAGTAAAGCTGGTAATTGTACAGGAATGTCCACACACACACACACACACACATGTTTCGAGGGTTTCTACTATTGGCATCACATGGTTCAACAAATGACTCACCCTCCGTCTGTATTTTGTGCGCGATGTCCTCTCAGTCGTCCTGTGGCAGCAGCTGACTTGAGTTTGAAGTCTGATTGAGTGCACATGTGTGCTGGTGTGTTTGTGTACATGTGACAGGACTTCTCAGGCGATATATTTGTGTGGATGACTTGAATTGATTGATCAAATGTGTTTGTGGTATCAGAGCGTTCTCCCAGTAAAACAGCAGATGAATGTGTCAGAGTGGAATTTACACAAAACACTGTTCGCATTTACTCCATGTGTGATCCGACGAGAGACTTTTCACTGGAATTAAACACAATGAATCAGTCATTTTGTTTACAGTAAAACAGAAACTGAGTGAATTCTTGCAATGGAAAAACATCAACATGAGTTCAAGCAAAGGTATGAATAAAGAGGACAACAATGACTCATCAGAGGTTTGTTCAGCGATTCAAATAGTTGTGGCGTTGAAGGAAGTTTCCCACGGTCGGTGAGACGGTTAACCAACCGAAAGTCGGCAGGATTAAAGATGTTTAAGATTTATGGAGGGTTATTGTCAGAACATGAAAGAAATATGTTTTCATTAATGTATAAAAGAAATAAGAATCGTTCCATTGAGGCCGCCATGTTGAATGTTTCTACAGTAACCCACAAACTAAACACTGTGACTGTGACTAAATCACTTTATAATATAAAGCATTTACAAAGTATTTACTTGTTGAATTCTGAGTGGTAAGGTAACATCACCTGCTGTGTGGTCAAATGTTTGAAGCTGGATTTTTCCTCTTAACTCAGCTGCAGACTGGTATATTTGGGATTTCGGGCGATCAGACTGCTGTTAACAGGTTTTCTTTCTGTGTGTGTGTACAAACATGAATGTGTATCTCTGATGCTCGGACAGACACCGGAGAGGCTAATCCGCAAGTAGCATCTCGAGGGGGCCCACGGGAAGGTAGGGGGCCCCCTCTGTCAGTCTGGACCCTCAGGATTTAACCAGCAGGCCACCTGCTTTCTCAGCAATAAGAAACACATCAACAGCACAGAGGGAGGTCCAGTTAAGGGGGTGTAAAGAGGATTTTTTTAGGGTTGATTTTGGGGCAGAGTGGTCTTTGTCTGGAAACAAGGCCACAAAAAGAAGTTGTATTTGTATCACTGTATGTGCATATTTGTTAATAAAAACTGTTGGAGAAATATAGCAAATTAATTAATAAGAGCTGTTTAATGATAAAAAAGATTTTCTAAAAAACAAAACAAAATATATATGTATCCCACAATAGCCAGACGTTTAAGTGATGGATCACAGTACTGAATGTAAATAACTGCCCTCCCTATGTGTGCATCCAAACATCAGCAGCGGCACAAATAGACGAGGTTAATCCAAGCGTGATCCCTCGGCCTCAGAGTACATCCTGTACTCACGGCGGCGTGCTTGAAGAAATCACCTTTTGTCAATGAAACAGGATTTGCGAAAGTGCCATCTGGACTCAGCCTCTACGAGCCAGCCAGCCAGCCAGCCAGCCAGGTCAGGATGTGGGATCAGACTGTCTTGAGGAAGGAGGGTGGAGGACAGAGCAGGGCAGGTCAAGGGCCTCTAAATATATGCATTCGATCAAAGACTGCGAGTAATTAGATTTTGTCCCAGGACACCTCAAACTGAAGCTCTCTATCCTCCTCAGGTTACATTTTTATGATTTAAAAATAATAATTTGATTAAAATGGGTCACATTAAGAGGTTTGTTCTTGTTCAGACAACTAAAAGAAGCAAAAAGAACTAGTTCTGAGTGCTTGACTTTAGAAGAAATTGAGCTAAACGAGTGGAAAAGTGTCACCTAGAAAAAGTTTCTAAAAATATAAAGACACACTGAGCTGCTGCTGCACCTCGAGGTTATAATTTGGCCTTTTGTAACATTTGTGACGTCTTCTGCTGCGACCTGGATATGATGCAAAGATCTACTTGTTGCCATGCACCAACCTTTTCTTTAAAACCAATAAAAACATAAAATGTCCCCCCCAACGTGTTGTTGAAACTGTTTTTGAGACGTAATGATTCAAGTTAATGATCATTTTGGAGGCTTTTTATTGACTTTTATTCAGTATTTATTAAACAGGACATGTTTTGCTGCATAGTATCTGACAAGTGATCAATAATGAGAAATTTGTTGGTCACATTTAAGTTTTATTTTCTCTGTCACACTGTCATTAGTAGTTTTGTTGTTGATTTGTTGGCTTTTGTCTCACATTTTTAATTGTTTTACATGATGTAATGTTTACTTGTGTGGACCACAGCAAGAGTAGTTGCTACTTTGGTAGTGGCTAATAGGGATGTGAATAAATAAATAAAAAATAA
This sequence comes from Lutjanus campechanus, assembly GCA_027495735.1. Classification (NCBI taxonomy): domain Eukaryota; kingdom Metazoa; phylum Chordata; class Actinopteri; order Lutjaniformes; family Lutjanidae; genus Lutjanus; species Lutjanus campechanus. Next base: position 275 of record JAJHUR010123677.1, on the reverse strand, counting down.
ATGCAGTCAACTCTTCATGAATATAAACTTACACAGCTGTATTGGTTTTAGCATACTGAACAAGCTGTTATTATGTTAGTAGTTTATATAATATGGTGTGGGTTATGAAAGAAAACAGCTAAATCTGGCTTTTCTTGTTTTAGTTTTGCTGATATTAATAAAATCTGTGGGTCTGCATAAATATAGTGCAGTGTATAATACACTGTAGTATCTGTACATGTTGGGAGGAGATTATAATAATCCTATCATAGTTTTTTTCTACATGAATACTGTGG
>JAJHUR010123676.1:8642-18712 GCA_027495735.1 Lutjanus campechanus | reverse complement strand
TGCAAAAAACTATTAAAATGATAATGATGTGAAATTTGTTGGGGTTTGTGCCAAACAAACATGTTTTCTTATAGACTTGCAGTCCAGGGCATCTCTGCAGCACTACAGTACTTTATTATAATGCTGTTTTTGTCGCACATTTTTCCTTTATCAAAAAATTGCAGCTTCTGCGATTTGGATACTGTGATTTTGATAATATTTCGATTAACTGTGCAGCCCGAACCTGAATCCCACAGAAAAAAAAAAAGAGATGATATTTTTTTTCTGGTATCTAGCCATGCAGTAGTTGTTTTATTTGAGATTTCTGCCTCCACCCCGGTACAATGGAGGTGGAGGTGGAGGTGGTGTTCACAGCATTGAAAAAAAAAGAAATCACTTTTTAAAAAAAATGCAAGAGCAACATCTTCGAGAAACAGTGTCCCCATTATAATCAGCAGATGCTGCTGTGATAACTTTTTACTGGAACTACTTTCTATGGAAGAACTAGTTCCCATGAAAAGTGTTTCTGTTGTTCTTCCACACTGTTGTTGAAAAGAGCTGTTGTGTTATTTTTCAGTGCTGTGAGCACCACTAATGAATCACGTCCATTTTTATAGCAGCGAGGAGGCAGACATCTCAGTATCCGTTTTAACCAACCAGGTTTCATTGTGTTGTTGGTCAAAACACACACGGGCTCGTGGGTGGCGGTTCTGTGCGCTGGAGCATGCATTGTCTGTGGCGCACAGTCCCTCCCCCTCTGTATCCTGTGTGTGTGTGTCATGTTTTACTGAACATTCTGGTGAGATGCTTAATACTGAAAATGTACTTTCTCATTGTGTTTTTTTTTAATATAACACATGCTCAGATGCAGACTGTGTGTCAGGTGTGTGTGCTTTTGGATAAAAATGGCAGCACATAGACACAGCCTTATGTCTCACATCAGAAACACTGAAAACTGATTAACAAGTAGCACTTTATTTTAATGAGCAGATGGATGTTTGTTAGCTTGGCCTTAAAGGCACATTATGCAGGTTTTACCTAAAAACAACTTACCACAAACAAACAAACTTCCCCATCTCAAAAATAGGGTTGAGTACCAAACTTGGTAACCAAATTTGTGCTGCATTTTGATATCTGAGATCACACCTGGGTGAAGGAGTTATAGAGAGTATAGAGAAAGGGAGAAAGACAGAAAGTGGTGTTAGTGCGAGCGGCAGCAGCTTGTTCATGTCACAGAGTGAAGTGAGTGAGTCAGAACAAGAGCGAGCCTAAAGCCATCGCGAGTGCGGTCTAACTTTTGAAAACTCAGCAAAGACACACACTTGCTGGCATCTACATAATGTGAAATGAAAGCTGGCGAGGTCAACACGTCTAACAAAACACCGAATACAGTGTAGCTAACAGCTAAACAGTGCACTGTTTTCATAGCTTGAAAGCTAAATCCCCCGCAGCAGCTGTGGCTAACATTAGCACTCCTGCAGGCAGCGTCTCAACAGTGTAACTAAACTCTTAATGGACGACAAAACTTTCGACATCTTCAGGCGATTAATTAGTTTGTTGGATAAGTTGGTTTTTTTTAAAGATAACTTGTCTGTTTTATTGTGACAACTGCCTTGGTTGGATTTGCATTTTTACTACCGTTAGCCAACACTCAGCCACTGACCACGTCAGAAACTCCTCACCAACACGATATTTAGTCTGCAAAAAACAAAAACAGTTTGTAAGATGTTTAGTATGTCCAAAAAAACAATATTTGTGACTTGCAGACTATCAGCGGGGAAATTTTACAGTGGGAAGCACAGCAGTGCTAACAATCACAACAACATAGCAGGTAGGAAATCACATGTGCCTCCTCCACAACACACACACACACACAAAAAAAAAACTGTTTGGCCCTGGTGACTGTCTGACAGGCTCCAGGGAGAGGGAGGGATTTTATTCACTAAGCTGTGTAAAATGCTTTAAATAGATAATAAAATATTTGAAATAAATAACAGTATTGAAAATGAGAAATTTTGACTCATTTTTTTACAGCTGAAATTACATTAAAAAAGTACCTTTGGGTACTGGAACCGAATTCCAGATACCAGTTTTGGTATCATGTCAATGGTGTCCAACCCTACTCAAACATTAATATTTGACATTCTGAGAATCTTGTCCATGTGGACTGTCCTGCACTGTGGAGGGCAGAGAGCGAACTGTGATTCTGTTGCTAAAACAGAGACAGAATCACAAAACATGATCATCATTTGAAATTTTAATTGCTTTGTGTAATCTTAATATCAATTTCCATGCATTTAAATGCAATGAATATTTATATGATTATTTTTGCATATGACGGAGCCAATCCACCTCATTATCATAGTGTATAATATAAACTCTGCTTACATAACTAGGAATGAATCATTTTAAGTCCCTCCTCCATGCTGGTTTACTAATGCATCTCTTCAACATACAGATCTATTAGAATGGATGTAGAAAGCTCTCCTGCCAGATGTTGACCCATTTAATACAAAGCAACTGTGGATACTCAAGTATTGTAGCTCATAGAAACCCACAATTAGATGCAGGCACCAGTGCAATGCTTAATAAATACAGTCCAAAGTGTTTGTTTGATCGCTAGCTGCTGGTGTTAGTCATTTAACCAGAGCAGCAGAGCAGCAGCTGTTCCTTCATGCATCACTTTGGCAGGCAGAAGCTTCACAATTGGCAGTTCCATTTATATTGTAAACATGACTAATTTCTTGATCTGTTTTCAATATGCCAAAGCTCTGCCCTTTGAGAGGTGAACAATTTGTTATTGTGTGTGCGTGTTTCTTTTCCGCTAAGTAAAAGCCCACATTTATCTGAACTCCATATCCCACATGACCCGGGGCGTCGCTATCACCATGAAGGATTGATTATGATATGGCGGCAAGTTACACTCTGTGCCTCAGGCTCATTGGATCCACCAGTGAAGAGAAAGCTGTTGTTCTGGCCATTGAGATTGGAGACAGGGATGGTCTAGAGGGCCAACGTGTGCAGACAGCTGATAGCGTGCAGCAGAGTGAGGAAAGGACGGAAAGAATAATGTCATCAACGGACTAAATCTTCTGCAAGGTCCACAACTGATTCTACATGTTGGATTTTAAACAAAAATGTGTAATATAAACAAAACTAGATGCTTTTTTCCTGTTGTAAATGTTTTTTTCTCAAAAACAAGACTACATTTCCCATAAACCTAACTGTTTACTGTCACAAACATCTCAAACATGTTTACCCCTGTTTGTTCTAAAGGAACAGCTCCCTGCTGTTGCCTCTGTGCTGTGCAAGCCAAACCAGCTGATGTCCTGCCAGATGTGACCTTGTGGCTCACAGTGCAAACCACACATGAAGGCTGCCAGTCCTCTGAGTGATGCTTTCCTTTGTTTTTGGTAATTAAAGTCCTGTCTCAAAGTTATGTGACAATGATTTATTACTCTAAAAGCTTCCTCAGAACACTTTTTCTCTCCTACTGTATGCTTTTCCCTTGTTTGTATAAGAGGATCCTGTTGTATATCTTACACAAAATGAAGTCAGAAAAAAATAAGTATCACCAATAATTGTGCAACACGACAGAATAGGTTGAACGCCAGAGATTCTAAAAAGCAACATTTATGACCAGTGGAGAGTTACGGTAGGAACCGGACCTTAACACGTGGTTAACATTGTAAAACTGTTGTAGTTTGGTTAGGTTTAGTCACAAAAAACTGCTTAAATCCCTCTTTTTTTAGCCTCATCACCTTCTCCAGTAAGCATCTGCGTGGTTGCCATATTGGTGCATTCAAGGTCCTCAAGCAAACAAATGAGAGATGCAGATTCACTACAAAATCGACTGCAACTCGATTAATTCTGAACCAGTTTTCATGAAATATGGCTTGCCATAAACTTGAAACATAGAACATAGTGGCTACTTGTCAGAATTCCATCCATCCATCCATTTTCTGTAACCGCTTATCCGTGAGGGTCGTGGGGGGCTGGAGCCTATCCCAGCCGACTTTGGGCGAGAGGCGGGGTACACCCTGGACAAGTCGCCAGTTCATCGCAGGGCTGACACATAAAGACAAACAACCACTCACTCTCACATTCACACCTACGGGCAATTTAGAGTCTCCAATTAACCTATTATGGTGCATGTCTTTGGATTGTGGGAGGAAGCCGGAGTACCCGGAGAACATGCAAACTCCACACAGAAAGGCCCTGCCCTGGATTCGAACTCAGAACCTTCTTGCTGTGCGGCAGCAGCGCTAGCCACTGCGCCATCGTGCCGCCCCTCTTGTCAGAATTAAATTCAGTTACTAGAGGCAATCTAAACTAGAGATGCCCCGATTCCAATTTTCTAGGCTGATTCAGTTTTTCAGATTTTTTTTAAGGGTCTGACCTGCCTTGGTGACCTGATTGGTGGTCACTCAGGAGAGTGCAGACCTCTTAGTCTAAGCAGCTCTATGCCAAAACATGAACTTTCTGAATAAACACAACTTCCACTGGGACATCCAGACTCTGAGTAAAGAATTTCAGCTTTTGTGAGTTTCTCCAAAAATACGTCTATATCTTTTATATTGTTGTAAAGACACTTGTTGCTTGTAAATAAATCACAAAATGTTCTAAAATTATTACTGAAGTTGTGGGCTGTGAAGTTCCTGCAGGTGGGCCTTGAAAGGTTATGAAAAATAAATAGAAATATCAATTCTATAAATATCAATAAATATTTCAGACTGATTTTAAAAAAAGTTATCTTAACTAATAAAACAGAGCCTTCACATTCAAATCATTTGTTACTCTTCAATTTACCAGGTGTTACACTGTGTTTGGTGACCTGTCACATTAACACTGGAACGTATCTTATATCTTATAATTGGTGCGATTAGTCTTGTGTATTGATCAGAGTTGTGATTAAATGTTTGGGTGAGCCGCGGAAAATTTGTCATGGCATTCTTATGTTTGGGAATGGCTCTTCTAAATGAATAACAAAATGTTCTAAATAATTAACAGTGTTCAGATTTAGAGGTTTGTACTTTCTATGCATCTTACAGAAAACTGAGACTGTACTGCACAAAGACACTTCATTAAAAACTTTGGAAATCTCTGCTGGTTGCATCTGGCAGTCGGGGTGGCACTGCAGTAGGTGCTTTACCATCTGTTGCCTGGCAGAGGTCTGCACTCTCCTGAGTGACCTTTTCCAGTTGTTCCTTTTTCTTCTGCTTAAGGACTATGGTCAGAAAAACACAGGGGAGATTCCACTTTCACTGCTCCATGGCTCAGTTTGCTGCCATAACTTTGAGGTTAACCCCGTCACTGCACTCAACTGCTGGTAAACAAAGCGTGGGACCTCTGCTTGGTTGTTGAGCTGTAGCATTTATTTTGTGACAAGCTGTAGGTCACACAGAACATTCGCTGTTATATTAATGCCTTGCTGCTAACCTGACTCTGCCCACCAGCCTGCCTTTCTCTCGCCTCTGCACACTCACCACGCACATATGCAAAGGAGTTGAGCTACTTTTTTAAAAGTACACAATTTTCCTCCAGTATTTCAATTTAACCTGTGTTTACTGAAGCCAAAGTGTGCCCTACCACGTAGTAGTGGGACTGACCAGAGGCCGTAAGATAGGATATTACCACAACACTTAAGTCACAATATAGTATTACTATGATTTTTTTAAAACATTTTGAGCATTGTGATAACATATAGTGTTTCATTACATTTTTTCAACTATAAAATGCAAGTGTCACCAAAGGAAACTGTCAGCATCTTTTGACATCCATCCATCCCTCTTCAACCGCTTATCCAAAATCGGGTCGCAAAGATTCAGTGCAGTTTCAGCAGGGGACCCCAGACATTCCTTTCCCCAGCTACATTAACCAGCTCTGACTGGGGGATCCCGAGGCGTTCCCAGGCCAGGGCGGAGATATAATCCCTCCACCTAGTCCTCGGTCTGCCCCGTGGCCTCCTCCCAGTTAGACGTGCCTGGAACACTTCCCTAGGGAGGCGACCAGGTGGCATCCTTACGAGATGCCCGAACCATCTCAACTGGCTCCTTTCTATGCAAAGGAGCAGCGGCTCTACTCCGAGTTCTGCATGGATGACTGAGCTTCTCACCCCATCCCTAAGGGAGATAAGCCACCCTCCAGAGAAAACCCATCTCAGCTGCTTGTATCCGCGATCTCGCTCTTTCGGTCATGACCCACGCTTCATGACCATAGGTGAGAGTAGGAACAAGATTGACCAGTGGATCGAGAGCTTTGCCTTCTGGCTAAGCTCTCTTTTCGTCAAAACGGTGCGGTAAAGCCAGCGCAATACCGCTCCCGCTGCTCTGATTCTCTGGCCCATCTCACGCACCATTGTCCCCTCACTTGAGAACAAGACCCGGCGATACTTGAACTCCCTCACTTGGGGTAAAGACTCATTCCCTACTCGGAGTGGACTATCCACTGGTTTCCTGCTGAGAACCATGGCCTCAGACTTAGAGGTGATGATCCTCATCCCAGCCACTTCACACCGATCTAGTGAGTGCTGGAGGTCACAGACCGATCATATTTTGACAACTCAATTGATTTAAAACTTTGATCGATCGTAGCACCAAAAAGTTCAATTCACATTTGCAGTAATAATAATTCATGTAAAAGATCAATGTTGTTGACCATGTATCAATATAATACCACACAAAATACTGGGATGCCATGCTTTATCATCTTCCCTCCACCCCTAATACTAATAATAATAGAATACAGTTGAATCTGACATGCCCCAAATATATTTTTCTGATATTTTATCTGATTTCAAAACATTTCTGGCCTTAGACTGGACACTTGTGGTTAATTATTTCACCAAAAGCTGATACCGATTTGAATGTCTGTTTGAAGCGAAGCCACACAAAGCTGACAATGATTGGTGTTGTGCACTTATGGTGAGATGCGATTTGTTGTATTTTCAGATGTATTTTTATTGCCTGATCCAAAGCAGATTTCAGGTTAATTAGAGGGTCAGTTCAGCCACAGTAGATTTTTTCATTATTTTTCCCAGCCACAGCCTGTCCAAACATCCTGTTTGTGTGCTTCAGCATCATCATTTTATTGATTCTGAGGCACAGAGCCTGGTAAGAAAATAATTCAAACCTGCCTATCATACATCTGCTCACCCCAACATCTACTCCTGTATTGTTTTCCTGAGCTTCAGTCGCATCATCAGTTCCGTCCTGCAGCCCGTGATGAAGTACTCCTCACTTCACTCTGCTCCGTTTCCAGACTGAACGATGGCTGACCACAGAGTAGCTGACAGGCGGCGCGTTGAAGTTTTGCTTCGCGTGACAGCTAACGCGGCTAAATGCAAAGAATGTAGAGAAATGACTTCCTGAAAGGCAGACGACAGCGCAGAAATGACAAAGCGTTTGTTTGAGCAGGGGAGGATGCTGCGCTGCCTTTCTGACACGCTGCAGTCGCTCACATTCAGAAACACAGCAGAGTGTGGCTCACACTCAGGTAATCCCATCTCACTCTTCACATTACTGACTGAAATGAGTTTGTGCCGTAATGTAGCATTACCTGCAAGTAAATCACTTCATATATTCCACAGGGACGGGAGTCTTTGCTTCTGCTGCTTCTTTCAGCTATAGTTTCCCTCGTCAATGAAACCCTAAACTCATTTAAAACAGCAACAAAGAGACACGGCAAGTGAAAAGAATGTCTCCTCATTTAAAAGAATAAGATTATTGTGAAGGATAGTCATCCATTTAGTGCAGATGAATCATTCATTTCAAGACAGAAAATTACTGATCCTTTTCATCGTTATTCATTGAGGCTAATTTGGTTCAGATCTTAAAAGAGATTTACATCTTTTATGAATAGAGCAGCTGAAACTGAAGTGCAGAAAACAGACAGCTGACAATATTAGGGATATCTTTTCACGGAAGGAAGTCCCTTTTCACAGGACAGACTTTACAACTTTTATGTACATACATACATATGAGACGATACACTTATCTCTTGATTCAATACTATCACGATACTTGGGTGCTGATATGATATGTATTGTGATTCTTAAAGGGATAGTTCACCCAAAACTGAAAATTCAGTCATTATCTACTCACCCTCACACCGTTTGATGGTCAGATTTATTTTGTTAGTCCGCAAAACATTGCTGGTGTAATCCAAGTCTGCTAAAGTCCTGACATACCACTTGGACACCATCACACACACCCAGTTCAGACAGTGCATGCGCATGTGAGCGTGGCTCCGAGCTAAGCATCTACAGTGAAGATTTAGTCTAAAAAAGTTTTAATGACGTCTTTCAAGCCAACTTGGCACGTTGGGGCTTTAGGAGACTTGGATTACACCAGACGAGCAGTACGGAGGCATTTCATGTTTTTATTGTGTTGTTGTTTTTTTTTACATTTGAAAAAGGGTCACCATTCACTTCCACTGTTTTGGAGATTCTGTAATGCTGTTTTCCTGTGAAACTCCAGCAGTGTTTTGTGGACTAAAAAAACTAAACACAACTTCCAATCAGCATGAGGATGAGTAGATAATGAAGCAAGTCTTCAAGTATTAAATTTGATATTACAATTTATTGTAATTTTGTTCACTTTTTAAACAGTAAACCATGTGAAAAAGTTGAAGCATACACTTCTTGAGACAATATAACATATTTCATACCTCTAAAACCAATGCACATGCCATGTCAGTAAGTGTTTATTTCAGCATTCTTGCTATACTGCATATGAAAGTCATAAATAAAATACCACTTGAAGTCAAGTGCTACACTCATGCTGCTGCCTTTAGAAAATAGAGAAAAAGACCAAGTTAGCAATGTGAAGTTGAGCATGACAGCATGACACAGGGGTGGATTTTCACTCCTGTCCCGCCCACTCCTGCAGAAATACTCCTATCCCATCTCAATCCCTGTAGAATGGCTCCCGTCCCATCCCACGCTCATCTGTCCAGTCAAGCGCCTGCAAAAAAACGGAACTATTGCTATTAAGGGTCCCACTCATGCATGCTCCCGTTGATTCTTTTTTTTCCCCTGTCCCGTCCCAGTCCTGTGATCACTTGAGAAACTGACTGACTGCCATCCCCTGAGAATCCCACAGGAATCCCGTTTCCTGCGGGATTCCCGAAAAAATGTCAGCCTCTGATGTGAACTCAGCAGCTATTAGTTCATTTTCCAGCGTACAGAGGAAATATATGCCTCTAAGTCTGAGCACATGTGTTGTTTTATGTTATTCATGTGAAATAAAATGGATCCTAAATTTCCATTAGCTCGTCAATGGGAATTCCCATTATATGTTAGCATCGAGCTAATGCACTAAATGCAAGTTATTATATATTTAATCGATTCCGCAATAAAAAAAAAAACGATTAAAATATAGAGATGCACACATAATGTATATATATATATATATATTTATGTATGTATATATGTTTATTTCTTCTATTTATAATTTTATTCATGGTGTATGCATGGTTTATTGTGAAACTGTAAAAGACCCTGCCTCAATTACATATCTTTGTCCCATGTGTTTTTTTAACCAGGGATCATTGCAAAAATGTTTGTTGGTTTATATATTCTATACTCTCTAAAAAGAATACCAGCTGATATTTCAATATCAGAATTCTTTTACTCCTTAATTTTGGTATTGGCATCAGCCCCCAAAATACAATATCAGGTCAGACTCCAACAACAACAACAACATCAACAAATTTTAACAGCTCATAATTTAGAAGTGCTACTAAATGCTGCTGTTACACTGTTTGGATTTATTAACTGATATAAACATAAAGATGTCAGGTCTGATCATTTCCCCAGGACCCCTCTGGCAAGGTGCTGGAGCAGCTGGATCCGTCTGAATGAATCGCTCTTCACAACAAGCACAAATTAAAATGAAGGTCAGAACACGCGGGGTGATGACTTGTTTTATCTTTACCATTTTATATCAATCCACCTCACACTGATCAAAGTTTTTATGCCGTCTGGAGGAGGGTGCTTAAAAAATCCTGAATGTCATCGTAATAGATAATACACAACCGCCCCTGTCAGTGAAATTACTGTTATTAAACCCTCTCAGGCAAGGGTAAACTAC
>JAJHUR010123674.1:1154-21319 GCA_027495735.1 Lutjanus campechanus | reverse complement strand
AAGTCCGGGTTTTGTTATGCCGCCAAGTGAGAAGAGTGACTCACAGGGGTTACCACAATCATTCAAAGAGGACCGGAGATCACAAGAAACCATCAAGGTGGTGTAACAGGAGAGGGATGTCCTCAGGACACGACCCCTCCCCTGCTGTTGATGGAAAATGGTCCTCGTGTCACTGGCATGACACTTTAATAACATCATAGATTTTTGCAGAAAAGATGTTAGCAGCTGCTCTTCTGTATTATAGTTGAGCCAATATATCAAAGTATAGATTTATGTCAATATCTCTAAATAATAACAAAATGCAGAGCCATAGGTGGGAGCCGAACTCCTGGCCGCTGCAGAGGACTCAGAAATGTCTTACAGGCTTCAAATTCAGAATGAGTGTATATTTACAAAAAACACTAAAATCTGAACATTAAATATCTTGTCTTTGTAGTGCATTCAACTGAATACAGCTCGAAAGGTTTTTGCAAACGCAGTGTTCTGTTTTTACTTTTGTTTTACACAACGCCCCAGCTTTTCTGGAATTGGGGCTGTACAAATGTGGGAAGAGTTGGGGCTGTACAAATGTGGGAAGAGAGGGATGACATTTGTTGAGATCATTTATTTTCATTCTCGTGCTTCCCTGAGCTTTGATCCCAGGCTCAAAAGGTGGGCTTGCGGAGGGGTGCGCTAGTGGCCCGGACACAGGCTTTGAAACCTGACACTGTCTGCCTTCAGCAGCCCCAGGGAGCCCATGAAAGTGATGTAATGGGGAGAGTGGTTTAGGAATCATCGGTGGTGGGCAGCAGGATGGAATAGTGGTTAGGAACCCGGATCAAATGGCTTAATTTCCACAGCCTTTGGATCCCATTTGACATTAACTGCCCACCTGTCAAGACCAGCGGACCTTAGCTATACCCATTAGCACAATGAGGAGAATTAAAGCTCCATTATAGCTTTCTGGGAATGTATCAGAAATCACAATGCCTGTGGGCCAGGCAAATCCTTGTGGCAGGAACTGTAAGAACTCACATACCCAGTAACAAGGTTGGGTCAGATTTCTTTTTAATATGATCAGTTACTGAATATAAATTGTATGGCAGTTTTTGTGATTAGTAACATAATCCACTGGATTTAAAACATGTAATAATCTGAATATTGGATTACTTCAAAATTAATTATTTTAAATACTGCACCTAAGTCACAGCCAAGTCTCAAGTCTTAACCTTCATGTCTCAAGTAAGTTTCAAGTTACTGTGGTGAGAATCAACCAAGTCACAGTCAAGTCATACGAAATTCTGATGATGCTGATGATGAGCGGGCAAACGAGAAAATAATGGTGTTTCAAAACAGCAGAGAAAAGGGCACAGTGGCATGTCATGAGAATACTTGTGTTACACCTGTAACCATTTAGATGAGTATGCAGCTGGGTTTGCTAGTAGACTAACATGCCTGCATAGTTCACCTGGTTATATGGCACCGCATCAGACCCCTGATCGACTTTCACATGAACATGTCTTCTCTATTAAATACATAACTGATTCAAAGCCAAGTTTAACATAGTTTAAACTTAACATGAGCTTTCTAACTAACATGACAACCAAGCCAATAAGTTTCTTTGTGAATTTTATAGTTACAGATGTGGTTGGATGGTCTCTTACTACCGTCATTGATAACAAAAGCCCTGAATCCACATTTCATTATTTTTGGAAAAGCAGCCTCCATGATACTGACTTGTGCGTTGGCGTAGTAGCTTGCCAGGTTTGTGTGCATTGCACTAAAATCACTGAATCCTGTTTCAAAAACAAAACCTAACCTCTCATCTAGAAAAACGCAAATAATTATTTTAAAAAATAGCAAGTCTTTTATCAGTGCTAGTCAAGCAAGTCTCAAGTTATTACATTTTCGACTTAAGTCTGACTCCAGTCAAGTCATGTGACTCAAGTCCACATTGTTTTCCTCAAAACATTTTCCATACAAATAAAATGCATTCTGCATTTTCTGTTGGTCAAATTATCCTTTCAAAATCAATACTAGCACAAACTACAGCTCATCACACAGGAGGAGCACTTATTCAGAATGTTTATCTACCATTTTCAGTGTAAATAACAAGGAATAAAAACAATATTATCCATAAATCATCATTAAAAATATTAGTTAAGTAATCATTAACAAAACTAGTGAGCTGGCAACCCAAGAGGAGTAACTGACTTTGATATTATTCAGCATTTAGACTAATTCAAATCAAATTGCATTTACAAAAACATGTTTCATACGTTTAAATTTGCCATTTTTTCAGTAAACAATAAAAAATGTAATCAAGTAATCCTTGAAAAATGTAACTTTAACCTAATTACACATTTTTCAATTGCGCTTTATTTTACAGTACACTAATAAGACGTAACAAGCTGTACTTTGAATTCAATTAGACAGAAACTAGAATTATGTTCTTTACTAGACCATATTAGACCCTTTTTGAGACTCGTATGAGACTTTATTTGAGGGTAATTTGAGAAACATCAACAGAACTGTACTGTTAACGAAAGTGTATTGTTTCCCATTATTACATCCATATTTGACTTCAGTTAGTACACTTTAGTTTATAGTACGGTTCTGTTGTAATGTGTCCCTAATTATCCTATAATAAAGTCTAATATAGAGTCTAATAATGTCTAATAAAGAACATGTTATTTCTAGTTTTCATCTAATTTGTTACGCCTTCTTAATGTACTGTAAAATAAAGTGGGACCCATTTTTCAAATGTAATGTGGGCTGATTATTGTAACTTATTTTTTGTAATCGATTACATTATCCTGATTACATGTTATCCGTTACTATCCAACCCTGCCTGGCTGAGCCATTACCTTGATTTAAGGGGGTATTGATGAGCTCTTCGCATGCACAGGCTTTGGCACCGAGAAGTCTGACATCACAGATGCTAAGAAGCTTTGGCTCAACATCTTTCAATAAATCAAACCATCATCTTGGGAAATAAACAGTGAATTTGAGGTCCAGCTCTGGGAAAGCTGGAGCAGGCATTTGTGCATCTCCCACATGGTCTTTGAACAATATGTCAGATTTTCATCAGCTGTGTTTGGCATTTTGGCCAGGGGCTTCTCGGACAATACATCATGATATGTGCGCCCTCTGAGCTGTCATTGTGCCTCCTGGGCTGGTACCATAAAGTGCAATAACTGGAGAGAAATTTCCTCATCTAAGCTGCAGCTCCCCACCATCCAGCCCCCCCCCCTCCAGCAAGCTCCCTTTTGTCCTGGATTGTTGGTAAGCTCCTTGCATTTCTGTGTCCTCCATGTGTGGAGGGATAAAGGGTACAGGGTGCCACGTAGACATCTGTCCCGTAGATATGGTGCGAATGCATCTCTGCGATATGGATATTAATTCACTTTGGATTCTTTCAAGCTTTTCTATATGGCTTCTCATGCAACGCCCCTCCTGCTTAGGACACATCAATACATTCAAGTCCCCTGACAGTGTGTCCAATTGTTACAGCTGCACAATGCTTATGTATGAACAAACCCACGGTGTGTCTACAAACAGCAGGCATGATGGCTGCATGTCTGGACGTTAGCATAAAATTTACAAGAAAAAAATCCTCTCTATGGCTTTGGATTCTTTGCTACTGTATCAAATGTTAGTGTTATGACGATGTGAAACATTTCATACATATCATGATGAATAAATCAGTGGTTGTTTTTGCAGACATACCCTGTCAGATTAACTCATCAACAATATCAGTACCAGAAATATATTCATCCATTACTGTAAAAAGAAATATTTTAACTGCTTATCTATTAATTATAACTATTTATTTGACCATTTATCCATTACCTTCCACTGTCTCTCAGCTATTTCACTATGTATACTTGAATCTTTCTATGTATTTATTACTTTCAGATACATATTTTAACCATTAATCTATTGCTTTTAGCTGTTAATCATCAATGCTGTTCCTTTAAAGGGATATTTAGGACTTTTCATGAGGATGTTCAGTCATTGTTGATGGTAAATGTAGTCAATTTAAGCAATAGATTCCTGTGTGTGCTGTATCAACCGAGAGAACAGTCCTCCTGCTGCAAAAATCTGTTCTTCTTCCTGCATTCAGTGATCTCCCAGTGATGTCGTCGTCGTTAAAGAACTACAGGCTATTTCAGCTTAGATTTCTAGTGTCCTCCTCTGGGCAGCCAGGGGGCATGCTAGATCAGTGTTTTTCTCACCTAACGCTGTGTTTCAGCCAACAAAATAAAAGCTATAAATTAATCCTGTGGCCACTTTGTGTGTTCCGCCATGTAGCAGCGCCACCATTAGTGTGGTGACACGTCATAGTGTCTGTCACTCAGAGTCTGCAATTCTTCAAATTTCACATAGTAGTGAGACACTGGTTTTGACAATATCCAGAAATAGAAGATGGAGAAAAATAAAGAAAAAATACATCACCTCCTGCAACGTTTGAGTAATGAAGTACTGTTTAGTATACATACATATAAAAAAAATAATAAAAATATGAATTAATATTTTTTTTATAGGTGTTCAAGTATTCAGGTATCAATATTTTCAGTTCTTTTTGCTCATATTCTTGATCTACTTCTGGCGAACATCTTGGTCCTCAGACAGCGACACTCTTCATGAAGTAAAGGCTTGTAGTCCAAGTCAAGAAAGGCACAGATTTCTTTCCGACTTACTTGACATTGTTGTCAAAAGAAACGTTACATTAAAAATATTTCTAAAAGTAGAAAAGGTTCACTTCATGACAGCTCGTTTTCAAGCGGGTGCACACTGTAGGGAGATGCCACTGCAGCTATGGCAGCTTGATTACTTCCCGTACTTTCCCGGATTTGTGCATCGGCCTGGGTCTTAAAACAGCAACATGGGCGTGGGTGGGAGTAACACGGTCCCTTGCATTGCACCCTGGTACATGTAGGCACTGCTGCTGGGCTCCATGAGCAGGTCAATATAGAACACACAGGAATTTCTTGCTTTAATTGACATTTACATTTACCATCAACACTGACTGGACATCACATAAAAAGTGCAGAATTTTTCTCTGTTTTGTTGCTTGTTTTCACACATTCTCAACACATTGTTTTTAAGTGTTGACTCAATATGATATTTATCAAAACAAAATTAAACAAATGTTTCTGTTCATTTTGTTTTATGCAGAAGCACCTGTCTGAGAGTCACTGCTGTAAATGATGTGCTTATAATATCCAAATATGGTAGCTAATTACATCACAACAGATCAAATGCATCCAGACACACACACACTCTTCTTGGTGAAACTGGCAAGGTCTTTGTCACTGTTACATAACACATCTGCTACCCGCTGCAGGGTGCTGAGGATCACCTTCCAATCAGGAGATCCGCCCCCCTCAGCTGTACTGCTTGGCCTGCTCTACCATCAACCATCAACTCTAATTGCCTGTTCAGTCTGCGCCGACAGTAACAATGCAACGTCACATTTCCGTGTTAGTTCAAAAATACGACCATCGCAATGTTGACTTTGAAGCCAATACGTCGACTGTTAGTGCCAGTAGATCCAGAGGTATGCGTCAGCCGGTGGCCACACAACAGATGCTGGCGCAGCAGCATGTCTGACGCCGATCACAGCTGGCAGCTCGCTCCGCGGCCAACCTGACAGGTTACATCAGTTATACAAGCAGCATTAAAAAAAACAAGCCAAAAAAAGTCTTCTGTGCATGTTCACTTTGAAATGACCTGAAGATGCTTTGCTGTTGAAACAAACATCTTTGCCAGAGGGTTTCTATTAAAAAACCTTGATAGAACTGCCAGACTCTGGAGCTCACGCAGAGTCGGTGAAATTCCACTTGCAGCAAGTCTGTCTGATCTCAACTATCAAACTAACTCATGAACCTTGAACGTTCTTGAGCTACCTTACTCTCCAAAAAACTACTTCATGTATTTCTAATAAACTTACACTTATTAAGCATACAGCCAATTTGTCTAAAATCAATAAACACCAGACAAAAAGAACAACCACAATTCCAAAAAACTGGGACACTGTCTAAAAAACAAGTAAAAACAGAATGCAGTGATTTGCAAACCATTTTCGACTTGTATTCAATTTAATATGGTACAAAGACAAAACATTTTATGTTATTGTTTTTTGTAATGAACTGTCTGAATTTGATGCCTGCAACACATTTCCCTGTCTGGAACATTCAGCAGGTAAAGCGTCCACAAGCATCCAACATTTCCTGACACAAAACTGCAGGAATTTAGGGATTTCATCATCTACAATCCATCGTATCATCAAAAGATTCAGAGAATCCAGAGAAATCTGTGCATGAAAGGGGCAAAGACAAAAACCACCACTAAATGGTTGTAACCTTTGACCTCTCAGGTGGCGCTGCATTAAAAACACACACATAATTTTATAAAGGATACTGCATGGGCTCAGAAACATTTTGGTGAAATTCATAAATCTACAACATCCAGAAACTCTGCAAACTTCTCTGGACTGACGCAAAAAAAGACATTGTGTCCTCTGAGCTAAAGAGGAAAAGGACCATCCATATAGTTACCAGCGCTAGCTTCAAAAAGCCAACATCTATGATGTTATGAGGATGACATGGCTGTCACAATGCTGAAAGGTACATACAGGTCATACACAGCCATCCAGATGACGTCTTTTTCAGAGACGTCCCTGCTTATTTCAGCAAAACCGTGCCAAGACACATTCTGCAGGTGTTACAACAGCGTGGCTTCATAGTAAAAGAGTTCAGGGACTAGACTGACCTGCCCGCAGTCCAGACCTGTCTCCCATTGAAAATGTGTGGTGCATTATGACGCACAAAATATGAGAACAGAGACCCTGAACAGTTGAGCACTTCCAAGTTGTATATCAAGCAAGAATGAAAAAGAATTTCACTTTTAAGAAGTCAACAAGCCCCTGTCCCAACCATTTTGGAACATGCTGCAAGTGTCACATTCAGAATGAGCGTATATTTGCCGAAAACAATAAAGTTTATCAGTTTGAACGTTAAATATCTCGTCTTTGTATTGTATTCAATTGAATATAGGTTGGACTGTTTATATTTACATTTTGGAACTGGGGTTGTATTAATGTGTCAAATTTAATTTGCAGCTGTTTGTTGACAGTCTCAGCGAGCTTCAATTTTCTTTAAGTTTGACAACACGTCTCATTCTACAGCTGTAAACCCCTTCAGAGACTCTTTTGAGCCATACCACTGGATTAAATCCTTCATAAATGCACTCTGATGTCTCAAAAATCCTATATCACACCATTTATCCTTTAATGTAATCTGACTGCGCGTGGATAGGAATTCCATCATCTCCCACGATGGAGCGTGAAATCCCTGTAACTAAAGCGAAGCATATTTATTTGTACCGCTGAATATGACAACAAGATTGAAGCTTAACATCAGTGTAAAAACATTTCTAACAGCTCAACAAATGAAGGGTTTCCATCTTTAAATAAAAGAAATGAATACCAGTGAAACACAATCTCATTGTCGAGAGACAAAAACGGTTTATTTTTCTATTCTTCCGTCCGTTCTATTGGATGCATAAACCATGAAAGGATTGGACGTAGGCGCACCGTTAAATATTGATTGATTTTCGATGAGCACATCCTCAGGTTGACAAGACAAACACAAGGGAGGCTCACATGGCAAAGAACTAAATGAATAAACAGGGTCACTGCTTTGTTCGGCCATCAATTAAAAAAATACCACCACTTGTCCTTGAGAAAAAAATAATACTATACTCTAATAAATGAGAAATGCCTGCCGGAGTCTCTATAAGACCAACAGCTGAATACAGAATAAAACAGAGCTTTTTTGAGGACTGGCAGTCTTTGACTCTGAGAGCTCAGGGTATTTACACACTAACTGAACAATTCCCCCGCTGTGTTCCATCTCACAATCAATTATTCAGCATGCAATCCATTTTAAGGCCGAATGAGAAAGAAAAAAAAATGAATAGAGTACATAAATACATGCATGTGACACACTAACTCTTCCCGCAGCTTGGTATGCCCTTCAGGTTAGGTCACAACCTCGTAATGAAGCGTGTGTGGATCCACTCAATAGTCTGGCTGTGTGCGCTGTATATGCATTGACACAAATAAAACTTGTCGTCAGCACAAAAATACACACGAGCTGCAGGGTTTTTCCCTTCCAGTGGACTCTGGATCTCCACGTTAGCTTGTTTGTTTTAGACAATTTTGTAGCGCTGCAAGAATGTCTTGTAGAAGTGCGTTCCTGTTCTCCTTTGATACCTAAGGGGGAAAAGAAATAAGCAAAAATCAGTAACGATGTCAAGTAGTAGTCCAACAAAGAAGCGTGTTTGTTTGTTTTTTTCAAATGCCTACAAATCAGAAGTTCAATTTCAGCCAACAAGAATAATTCACGAGAAATCCCTTCTATTTCTGCTTTAGAGAAAACTATGACACAAAACTGGTATGACAAGGGTCAAATTTCACATGTCCTCACATATGGCTTGTTAGTTTCTGGCTGAACAAAATCTGTGCAGCCCTAATATGCACTTTATTCCAGTTAAACAACATAAATGTTACAGCAATAATCCAGATACATGCATCAAGTGTAGCCAGGAAAAGAGAACATTTGTTTACTGTCTCTGAGAATGTGCTAAAATAATTCTGGAGGAAAATCAACACAGCTGCAGAGATTTTATCTCTTGACCCAAAGGTCTTTATTTTGGGAACGCACCCGGGTATCCCAAAGTTACAGAGAAGTAAACAGTCCCTCCTTAACATGTCTCTAATTCAAGCAAGACGTCTGATTGGCCTTTTTTGGAAAAACAATACCAGCGCTCGAATAGGTCAATGGCTGACAGAAATGTCCTCCCGTCTTTCAAGAGAAAAAAATTAAAAGAGCGAAAAAAGGACCTTTTTAATTAAGTCTGGAGACTGTTTATATATTTTAGTGAAAATGGTGATTTGAAAGATGTTCCTGTTCTGGTAGAAGAAACATGCTAAAAATAAGCGATTGACCCTTTTCCCATTCCCATAAGACAAGTTTGCCTTTCTGTTTTTCTTGTTCTGGTGTGTGCCGAGCCTGAGCTCATGTGTGTGCAGGAGAGCAGAGAGAAAGAGGTTTTTAAAAGAGTCTCTGTGTGTTCAGCTCTCTTTTGTACTTTTGTAGCTTCTAACTGAATCTCTTCGGTTTCAAGTTTAGTTTCTCTCCTGTGTTGCTGTTTGCGATTTCAGGTTTCTGCCTGTTTTCACTCTTTCATGCTCAGTTTCAGCTGTGTAGGAGAACACTTCCTGATTTTGCTGCTTCATAATAAAAGCCTTTAGATAACAAAATAAACACATGCTGCCTGTGGGCATTGCTTTTGTTTTGTCTGTTGTTTTTTATTGTTTTTGCATTACTTGATGTGGCTCCTCCTCCCTACTTTCATGTTTTGTATAACCTCCCTGTGTAACCCATTACTTCTGGACATTGTTGGACGAATGAATGTTAGAAAGGGATGCTGGGAAGGGAGGGAAGATACAGGACGGTGCACATGTGATTTGTACCTGCTGTTTATGTGTTCTTAGGGATGATACCAAGTAATTAATGATCTGTTAATCGTGTAAAATTGAATTAATATACTATCAAATAAAGATATAACATAATAATATAACAGATTATTTTTATGAACGTGCTCTGCATGCTATATATTAGTATATATATTCAAGTATACGTATGTGTAGGCCTTTACATCTAATATGTTGCTGTGGAAATAAAACTTTGATTTTGAGGGAAAAAAACATTTCCTTCTGTTAATTAATTGACTGGTAATGTTAACAATCATCGATTAAGCAAATCCTTACAATCTGCAACCCTAGTTGTTATGTCGTCACGCTGCTAACTATTGCTGCATCTTTAAGTTTAAAAAAAGCAATAAGAATATTTTTAAAGAAAGCAAAACAATATC
The DNA here is from genome assembly GCA_027495735.1 of Lutjanus campechanus. Classification (NCBI taxonomy): domain Eukaryota; kingdom Metazoa; phylum Chordata; class Actinopteri; order Lutjaniformes; family Lutjanidae; genus Lutjanus; species Lutjanus campechanus. The sequence continues at coordinate 11,395 of JAJHUR010123674.1, read as the reverse complement.
AAGTAGGTAGCTGCAGATAGTGTAATATTGTACAACCTGAGCTGTTAGAGATGAATGACATGAGAACTGTGACAAATATCTGGTCCTGTAGGTCAGGGTCACAGATCTAAGCCTCAGTGAATACAGTGTCCACTCTGAGATTATCAAACCACATGTTGTAAACACCAAATCTCTGACCTCCTGTCTCGTAAGTACAGTTACAAATCATACGTTGGCCAAAAATGTTTATACTGCCTCATGACCTTGTTCGATGGAATAACTACCCCGGCATGGTGCGTATTTGCATGACAATATCCATAACTGAGTCTTCCGTGATAAATTATTTTGACATTTGAGACCACCCTTTGTTGTTGAATCAGTCACGCATGATTTAGAGTTAATCCTGCTATAGGAGAGGGATAATGCAGGGCATGCCACTTCTGCGTTAGTGAGCAGACTGACTGCCCTCCTAAGACCAAGTGGATACAGTGTAAACACTGTCCCATAGCTATTGTGGGACTTAAACTGACCTAAATATCTCCTTTTTTCTCCCCAGAGAGTGGGCTGGTACATGTACTCACAGTGAAGACCTTGACATCTCCCCTGCTCCGCACCTCTTCCACAAGGCCCAGTGGTTTACCCTTGGGGATGGGGATGGTGCCCAGGATGGTGCAGGATGAGCTGTCTAAAGTCTGTCTCACTGACCTGATGAACGACTGGCTGAAGAGCTCCATTTTGCCAATCTCGTCAATGACAAACACCTTCCTGCTGCCCCCATCTGCTGCTGGCCCCACCTGGAGACGACGGATGTTTGTATTAAGCAAGAACGCCGCCAGTACATCACACATGTATGCTTGGTGGTTAGATAAAGTGGCCATCACAAAGATTTTCATTTAAATAAATGTCTGTTAAGTCACTAAAGATGAAGCATGGAAATGTCAAATCTCATTGATAGTGACTGAAATGATCAGGGTCATCATTATTATCGCAATATTGTTAAAATGTGCTTTGCGCAAGCTTTATATTTGAAATGGCATCAAGTCCTTTATAGGGATGTTAATGATTAATCAATTAAATATATTAATTTATAAGTACTACATAGAAATGGCAGTAATTGTGCCTCGTTGTTTTGTCTGGCAGAGCCGTTTGCTGAATAAGGAAAAATGAGGAAAAAATGAAAATGAGGGATGGTAAAGGGAGGTAAAAATTTGAAGAAAAAGGTGTTCTGTGTCTTTCTGATAATAAATCATTAACTGACCGTTAACATTTTCAACTATCAGTTCAAGAAATGGACAAAATGTGCAACCCTAGTCCTCTCTGATGTCAAAATTTTCATTGATGCCAAACGAACCCACGTTGCTGCTACGCCTGCGTCTGGGAGACTGTTGCTAACTTTGTTCGATGCTGGACAGCATTCACTATGAGTTTTTCAAAGCACTGTAATCAAACACAGGTAACACAATAATTAAAATATGAAACAGTAATACTAATCACCTGGAATTTTATCATGATTTATCGTAAAACCAGTTAGAATTTCTTCCCTATAAGTCACTATCTCTCACTGAATGAGGTAACAATGGTGAGGGAGCCTATGGCCAACTGATGAAAATACTGGATTATTTACATCTTTGCAGTATTATGAACTGAGTGTCTGTGGCAACAACATTGGGAAAAACACTGTATCAAGTCACTTCTGTAATCTCTATAAACAGACATCTACGAATGAAAGCAGGAGGCTAAATGATTGTCAGATGATAGTCGGTGAGTTCTGAGATTATTACTAATGCAAACGGTGAATCACAAGTTGACTTTTATTATGAAGTCGTCACAGGTAATGCAATGTGTTGGTCAGTGAGTTTTGCACAGCGGGCCAGTTTGTAATGTTGCAGGGAGTAATGGAACAAGAAGGAGCAGCCACAGTGAGCTGTTAGATGAAAACCTGCAGGTAACGGGCTGCACACCTTCAGTTTCTCATCAAGTTAACCAACATGGTGAACTGTGCGCTGCTGTTTGCAGACAGAAATTCTTTCTAAGGTAACAGAAGCACAACAGTTCTTATTTTCAGTTAATGATAGACTATTCAGTGTTACTAAACCGCTGTAAATCTTACACACTGGACCTTTAACATTTAAAAATGAAAGGAAACCAGTTCAGTTTGGACATTTAGTGATAAGAAATGAAATAGATTTCACTGGTGGCCACGTGGCTAATCTAACATGTGGAAAAAGCTCATCATGGTGATGTCTAATATGAATCTAGCTCACTTACTGATATTAAGCCTTTAACAGTGTTTGCATGTTACACGCAGCGGGTGATCTGCAGTGATTACAGAGATGCTTTAAGTGAGATGAAAGCGGAACATGTGCCGCCAAGGCATAGACACCTTCCTTTACAGCGTGCGTGTAGGCGTCACTCCAGGCTCACTTTACATGCTGGATTAATCACGGTCAGTGACAGCCAGACGGCACCACGAACACTAAAAACGTCACTCTGGAATTTATGTGTTTGCAAGCTTCCAATTATTCCATCAATTCTGAGAAAATCAAAGGTTTGATGATTTGTTAAATGGGGAGAAAAGGGAGTGTTCTGCTTAGCGTGATCTATTGATGAGTTTCAAAAGCATGTGTGCTGCTGTCTTACATTTCTGAAGAGCGGCAGAGCCAGGTTTTCAAATGAAGGCAAGTCAACCACATACTGCCCGACTGTGTATTCGCGTCTGCCATGAGATGAACCAGAAGTGTCTCTGTGAGTTAAAATAAGGTGGATGTTACTGAAAACAGCACGATGAAAGAGAGCAGGTAGTTTGATTTGGACAGATAGGATGACAAGCCTGCTACCTGATTCTGGACAGGTGGCCCCTCTCTCCTGTCACTGTGACTACATCAAAGCCGACTCTCCGGCCTCCCGCCCTGACCTCCTCCGTGTAAAAGCCTTCAACTCCCACTCCTGATGACACCAAAGCCTCACAGGCCTTCTGGACCAGGGTGGTTTTACCCACACCTGTAATCAAAAAACAACACACACTGTAAAACAACTGCAGTATCACTATTTAGAGTTGGTGTGCGGTGAATTACTGTGAAATGTTGGGCATTTTTATAATACTATCAAAAAGGCACAAGTCATATTAAAGATAAACAACTGAACAATTGAGCAAACAAGAAACAAGAAGGAAAATTACAAAAATACAGAACAATCAAATAAGTAAAAAAATAGATTAATAAAAGAGAAAAGAAAAACAACCACAAATGCTAAATTGGTACATCAATATTCATAAAGATACAGGGAATTTTTATTATTACGAATATAGTATTACCCCATTTAGATATATTAAATATAGGAATAGTTTGTTTTTAAATACATTTATGCACAAAATACTTTGCTAATAATTACATTATTATTTCCAAACTGTGTTTTCTTTTTGTCTTTCATTTGGAGACCAAACTTTTTTGAAAACTTTTGATCTTGTAGAATCAGAATAGTTTGGTTATTACTGATTGATTGATTTGTAGGTAGCCAACACATGAGCATTAAAATTAAACAACTGGTGGACGTTTAGCTCAGTGGGTAGCGCGTCCGACCCATGTATTGAGGCTGTAGTCCTCTGCAGCGGCCGCTGGTTCGACTCCCGCCCTCGGCTCTTTGCTGCGTGTCATCCCCTGTCTCTCTGCCCCCTTTCCTGTCTACTCTTCAGCTATACTATCAATAAAGGCAGAAATGGCCAAAAAAAATAACTTTAAAATTAAACAACTATTCCATTCCGTCTGGCATTTAAAGTTCCACCAGAACATGTCTGGATTTTGAACAGACATTTCGTTTTATATAGGTATTCTCAAAACAAGGACAGTGCAGAAGAAAATGTGATTTATTCTCAACTTCTGATTGATTCACAGAGCCTGTTGTCCTCCTGGATGTTTTTAAGTCTGCCAACTTCAAGGTTCAGAGGAAGGATTCCTGTTCTCAGCTGTGCAACTAAAGACCTTGTTAAGTTTGCTCTAACAGAAGATTCAGGGCCATAATTGTGCTCGATTTGAGTATGTGCTCGAAATTTTGTTTTCGTTTTTTTTTTTTTTTACAAAATATCATTTTAACATTTTGCCTCAAATCTAGCAAGTAACTTTCTTGTAACTGTGTTCATGCTGCATGATATGTTTCTACTATATATACTGTTTACTGAAGCTCAACTTCCTCAAAATATCATAAATCTCTTTGGTTCATGGAGAACTATACAATTTACTCCAGAAAAAAACATCTTATCGACCCTGTTTTCTGAAATATTAAGCAAACAAGATCATTTCACATTCTTGTCTTACTGAATCAGCCATCACCCTGAGCAGCCAAAGCAGGAGCAAACTAATGAAAACAGTGTGCAGTCTGCTATTTTACATTCTTTAAAGCACCAAACAAAGCATAATTTAATAAGGGGGAGACACATCTATCATAAAGTTGTGGCTAAGTAAAATATCTAAGATCTTTACATATTCTAAATTTGTTGACAAAAGACCCTAATGCTCTTCAAACTGAATCTGCCACACAAGTTCTGACTTCATAAGTAATAAATTCATCAAGAGTAAATCCCAAACATTCCAGTGTTGCAGTCCCAAAAGTCAGTTTTTCCTGCTTCTCAGAATTAAATGAATAATCTGTATTTTACTTTGATTTATTGATAATCTCAATCTGTAGAATCAGATTAACATATTCTGTAAATAATCCTCAGATTCAGTTAAGAGAGCACTATCATCCACGTGCAACAGAATTATTAAGTTATTAAATGTTGTACAATACTGTAAAGCTCGCAAAAGGTTCAGGTTAATCTAAAAGAAGAAAAAATTCTTGGAAATACAAAAAGTTCAAATATTCAAATCTAAATTAAACCTTTAGTGTAAGAAGTCATTGCACGGATAAATATCGTTCATTATTTTAAAATGAACTTATTTCACCTTAGATAAAATTGTAAAAGAGAATTAACTGGTTCTTATCTTTTCTATAATATTGCTGATGTGAAACTGAAGTGAGGGTAATCCTTAATCATTTTTGCGACCTGGTAAATCCGTGGATTGGCGCTGTTGGGGTCCTCATCACTTAATCAATGATTTTAGTCAACTAAATGTATATTTGCATATAAAGCATGGAGTCAAAGTGAGAAAAAATATTTCAAATGGAGTTGTTTCTATAAATGTCTCTTTAATCTTTGTAAAGAGTTAAAGAAATAGCACAAATACATTGTCACCATAAAAAGTTACCACTATAATTCAATATTATCCGGACAAAAATAGCTAAAACAAGCTAACTTTCATCAGAATTATCGTTATCGTTTACTGACTGTTAGCTGACTGACTGGTCTGGATCTACAGCGACTTAAACTTCAACAGCACCGTGAACACTGGATTTAAGTGTTACCTGGAGGTCCTGTCAGGAAAACGTGTTTGATCATTTCAGTTTTCACCACTCAGCCATATTCAACATGCTGCTGCGGCACTTCCGTACACAGTCAGATGACGCATGCGCAGTAGGCACAAGACTTCAGAGCTTTATTTTGAAAAACAATTTTAGCTTATTTGTCGACGATTTTATGCATTTACCCAGGAAATTCAACACCAGTAGAAACTGTAAAACACCAGTTAAACAAAAGTTTTCAGATTCATTCATTTGAATTACCATAATATAAAAATATTCCTTTATTTATCATTATTTTATTTTTACAAAAAGGTTCTACTATAGCCTGCATTTATTTAGACTTAAAGCAATCATTACTTGTTGATGTGAAAACCTCTGCCCTAAGGTACTTGTAGTTTGAGTATTTCAATGTAATGCTTCTTTATGATTATAACTGTACTCTTCAACTATGCTATGAAAACCATAGATATTATTTAGGAAACACAACCCCTACTTTAAAGCAGTAAATAGGTATTATATGCTTATATAAGTATACGGAGCAGTAACACTGTGAACAAAATTCCTGCATTTAAAAATTTCTCAGAATTAAACGCACTCATCATGCAGAGTGGAACCTGTCAGTGTTTTACATTATTTTATTGGACCATATATAATATTACTGATGCATAGTGCATAATGCAAGTATAAGCAGCAGCTTACAATTGTAACTGGTCAAGGAGAAACTAGTTTAATTTTGACTGTTATATTTATATGTACATATGCAATGCTTGATGTAGATTTTTTTTTAAATTTAATCTAAAAAGTATTAACTGTCAAATAAATGTGTCACAGTTAAAAAGAACAGCAGTCCCCGCTGAAATATAGTGCAGGAACCGACTAAACTCAGTTTCTCCACCTCTTTAAAGTAAATCTGAGAGTTTACTTAACAGTTTTCAGGTCAACTGTATCAAACAAAGAGAGGAAACAAGATGGGTAAGCTACAGTTTAAGCACAGCACCTCTGTATTTACCACTACACCCATGATTATAAAGGAGCATAAAATTTAAATACTTAAAGTACGAGGACCTTAAAATACTACTTCATTACAGTATTTCAGTAAATATATAATAATAATGGTAATAAGAATAATATACCAACTAAAACTCCCAAAATTGCAAGACAAAATCCAAACATAACTGTGCCAAAATAAACACACCATGCCGGTTTTAAAATCAGTAAAATAGCTGCCTCTGTTTTGCTTATCAAATACTGGTAAGAGGCGAGGGGCAAAATATGCAAAGCGGGTCATATTTAAAGGAAATGAACTGAAACCAGGAGCTGCCCTGCGAGCTCCAGGAGATTTTCGGCTTGTGAAAACTCTCCTGGAAACGAGAGCTTATAAGTTAAATGATTTGCATAAATGTCGTGCATGAAGAGATTTTCCATCCTCTCATATGTTACTGAAAGACTCCAGTCCAACGTTTTATGCAAATGTCCAGTAGCCTTGTATTAACAGACTGATTAAGCCGTCAAATGATCACATCATTTCCACAGAAAGCTTGCCTTTATTCATAAAGGTTGTGCGACATCATAACTGAAAGGAATTCATGATCCTGCATAGAACACATAACACTCCAGCAAAAATGAATGCTATGCATTCAGAAATGCCCTTTTTGTGGACTTAAGAGACAAGAGGGGTCTTTTCTGCATACGCTATGGTCTTGTCGTAAACTTAACCCCTTTAGGGAGGAAATATATTCTGTTATTTCATCATGCCTGGGAATAAATCTAATACCCATTCCATCATCATCAAAGGAAACTCTGTAATCTTGCTTTTATTGCTGCAAAAAATGTACTGCTGTTTGCTGGAGGACCCCTTACCCCCCAGGTGGAAGGTGGAGATAGCAAGTTATATCCCCCTTGATTACTTGTATTACAAAATGAAAAGAAAGCTGGACATACGTATATGACAAAATATGGACACCTTAAACTTAATTGGTGCTGTGGACGGTGAATTCTTGGTGTCTGTGGGTAGAAGATCGTGGGGAGTGACCTCATACCATGTACTACATGTGAAATCCCTCCATTTCTTGAAATCCCATTCTTATTTAGTCACAACTGTAATATTTCTTTACATATTTATTTGTAGCTACACTCGTACCATTGTTTTGTTTGAACCATTTGTCTTGTCCTGTCTGTCCAAGGGTATCCCACACACCTAAAAAGCGTACACACAGTACTGATTCTCACTCCGTGTCACTTTTGCAAATCCAGGGGAGGGTGGCACTGTATTGTTTTGGCACTGTATTGTGTCACTTAGACCGTTTAAAACAAAATAAAAACTGTTATATGCAACAAAAAAAAAACTATATTAGAAGGTAATTTGGGACACATTACAACAGAATTTTACTGTAAAGTAAAATGTATTATTTCCTAATGTTACACCTTCCCCATTTTAAAAAATATCTACCAAGTAAAGACCAAAACCATGTAGGGAGAGGAATATTTTGTCTATGATAACTACACATATTTATTGTAATACTGCAGGCAGATAATGAAATTTGTGTCCCTAATTACCTTCTAATAAAGTCTAATAATGGGTCTAATACTGTCTAACAAAGAATATTATCTCTAGTTTTTGTCTAATTTGATACAAAGTACAGCTTGTTACATCTTTTTAATAATAAAAAAAATAATGTAGCCTTGGTGAATTATATATTTTTTTCTTTACATAGTGTAACCAGGGAGTTTGTTGACCACTAGCTTGGATATATGCTGATAATCCTTTCTGAAATCCAGAGATCCAAGCTCATCCTCCAGTTCCTCTGCCTCCTGTGGCTCGAAGGAGGACATCGATTCTGCAGAAAACCCTCGAACTGGGCCACTGTTCTTGGTAGACTGGCTCCTTTGACCTCTTGATGATATAAAACTGTCAGCGCCGGAGCTCCTATCCATTCCACCACTGTCTGTCATCTGTTTTCTGGAGCATACGGTCTGTAAGGAAGCTGACCCGTCTCTGTCACCGTCATCGGAGGAAAAGCTGAGGGCCGAGGTTTGGGTTCGAGGTCGGATGATGTGTGTGCCCCTCAGAGCAGAGCGCTGTGGAGAGCTGGGGGCTTTGACGGGCACGGGGAGGACCGCTCTCCTCTGGAAACCCTCAGAGCCAGAGTCAGAGTTGCAGACGTCACGGCGGACCGGAGACCTGGGATATAATATATATATACATCAGTATGGGTTTAGAAAGAAACACTCAACATATATGGTGGCTGTACTTTGAGTTAATGAATATATACAAAGCTAGAGATAGAAAGGAAAACAATATAGGTATTTTATTAGACTTAACATAATCACCTTCACAGGAAATAACGCACTACTATGGTTCACCAGTTACTTTAAAGATCGACAGCAGGATGTATTCTATAATTTACCTAACTCTCCTTTTCTTCTCATAATCTGTGACGCACCACACGGCTCAAATCTTGGGCTGTTAGAGAAGTTATTTAAATTTTATTTGCAGACGACACAAGTGTCTCCTGTTCGCATGAAGATCCTGACACCATCATTAAAGGGACAGTTCACCCAGGAATGAAAATTCAGTAATTATCTTCTCACCCTCATGCTGATTGAAGGTCGGGTTTAGCTTTTTAGAGTTTCACTGCAGAACACTGCAGAACCTCTCGAACAATTTAAATAAATGGTGACCAGTTTTCAAACGGAAAAACAACCGCAAAAAAAAAAACCAACCTAAAATGCCGTCACACTGCTCGTCTGGTAAAATCCAAATCTCCTAAAGCCCCGACATGCACTGTCACCTAGTTCAGACGGTGTGCAAAATATGGAATTTTGTACCTTCACATTTTGTGAATCTGTCTTCACTGCAGATTAAAAGGGCCTTCAGATCTCTTCTTCTAACCAATCAACATTTTCCATATGGACTTCCTGTATAAGCTGGGTCCAAACTATATTTTCTTTGGTCATAAGTCTGAAAGGCGACTATGAATGTTGTTTGCTTCTCTTAAGCCAGTGCTTGTGTCAGCTCTTACATTTATTTTACTTGTCTTATGAAACCTCTAAGTCATATTACATGAGTATGTTCTTAGTGTGCGTCTGTGTGTCTAATGACGATAACTGTGTAAAGGATGGGTGTCTTTGGAATGTATGTTGTTTAGTACCACCCCAAACTATGTCTCAGTTTAATTTTAATTGACAGATTTATAGAAACTGTGTACAATTTAATACTGTAAATATTACCTGTAACAGTTTTAAGGCAATTCTCCTTCACAGTCTTTTGTAATTACAATATACTGTGTCTTTGTAAATTTGTAAATAAACAAACAAACCTGGGAGTCTTGGCCCTGGAGGGCTCGGGGCTGCTCGCGGGGTCAGGAGAGTAGGCATCACTGGGCTCAAGGCTGTTAAAGTCATCAGCGTAGTCTACCTCCTCGTTTCCGTCCCCGCTGGAGTCTGAAAAAGAAGATTTGGGGCTGCTGTGTCTGCTGCTTCCTGAAGATTCAATTCCGTCTCCGAGCCTGTCAGATTCAGACGGTGATTGATTTGATTCGCCGTGATGCTTGTTCTTGTCTTTGTTTTGGGCAACACTGTCAGTATCCACTCTGGGGACGTGAATACATTTCAAGCCTCTTTCAGAAAGAGATGATTTTTCTGAAATTCTTGGAGAGTGTCTTTCTCGTTTGGCATGCAGGTTTTTCTGTTTCAGTGTGATTGTTTCTTGCGGTGCAGAGTCCACTGTGATGTTTTGTATCATTGTCTCAATATTTTCATTGAGACTGGAGCTCTGGTTTGATGCTGATTTTCTTTTGCTGGACTTCTTATGACTTGACTCTGTCTTTCCTTTGGCCACGCTTGTTTCATTCTGGATTAACTCCATG